>RJWM01001772.1:0-68807 GCA_004363535.1 Dasyprocta punctata
AAATAAGACAGCTAAAAAAAAACTGTATTGCTGGGTACATTAGCTATTGAAAAAGAAAATTAATATTCCTGAATTGATAAACCTTGCGTGTCTATGTCTGTCAATATGATCAACCCCTATGAAGGTAACGATATGTAATATTGTAACTACTGTCAAACTTCAACCACCTCAGAGTGTAAACCTACAGTGTAATTGTATCCGATCTGTCCTTGTTGTTGTTTGTCTTTCATGCTTTTTGTTTCTATCTTCTGTGTCTATTTTCTTTTAAATAAAATTAAAAAAAAATAATTGTATTGTTCTTAACCTACAAAATACAACAGGAATTAAATAATAAAAATGAAATTCACTAGTACCTACATTTTATTGTTGTTAGAGATCCATTATGGAGATACAAAACATAAAACACACTTTCAATGGTCTAATTAGGATGTATATTTTGATTGCTAACATCTTTGTCCTTTATTTTATTAAAAACCTCTGCTAAAAAAGAAGTCTTATAACTAATAGCTGTTTTAACAACAGAAATTCAGCATGAGTCAACAACACTTTCAGCCTTTCTCTACTTTAATGTTACATAGTGATAAAGGGGGAAAAAGTTTAAAATATCATTTAGTTATGAAAACAATAGTAACTGTTCTTTTCCTGCAACTAATAAAACTAGTAGTATAGTCATCTTAGCTCTTATGCATATATATACAAATTTATGCCTTTTTCTTCTTCTCTTCCTTCTTCCCTCCTTTCCTCTAACTCAGTTACTTTTCACCTTTGAGCAGTTTCTGACCCTTACACAATATTTATTGTAGATTCTGAATCTTCTTTGCTCTTTCAGTTTCTTACACTATGGAGACAATATGGTATTTATACATCAGTTTGATTTATTTCACTTAAGAGTATGGTCTCAAGCAGTGTCCATTTACCTATAAAAGACTTCATATAATTGTTCTTTATAGCTGAGTAGTACTCCGTTTTATAAAAATACCACTTTTTTTTTATCCATTCCCCTTTTGAAGGGCATTTGCACTGTTTCCAAAATTTGGCTCTTACACTTTGTGTTGCTGTCAACATGGATGTAGGAGTGCAGGCTGGTGCAACCACTGTGGAAGTCAGTGTGGAGGTTCCTCAGAAAGTTAGGATTAGGGGTCCCATTTGACCCAGTCATCCTATTCTGGGCATTTTTCCAGAAGAACTGAAAACATCATACCACAGTGATACATGTGCAGAAGCAGGATTTCCACAGTGGTTGTATTAGTCTACATTCCCACCAATAGTGCAGAAGAGTTCCTTTTTCCTCACAGCCTCTCCAGCACTTGATATTGGTTAATTTCTTGATCTTGGCCATTCTTTCTGGAATGAGATGGAATCTCAGTGTTGTTTTAATTTGCATTTCTCTGATGATGCTTAACATTTTTTCATATATTTATTTGCCATTTGTATTTCCTCAGCTAAGAAATCTGTAATCAACTCTGATGTCCATTTGTGGAACGGGCTTTTGAATTGTGGGGGACCAATTTTTTTTTAAATTTTTTACATGTTCTGGACAGAAGCCCTTTGTCTGAGGGACAGTTGGCTAAGATATTTTCCAAATTAGTGGGTTTTCTTTTCACTCTGCTGGAGATTTCTTCTGACATGCAAAACTTTTTGATCAGAAGAGATCCCAGTTGTTGATCCTGGGAAGTATCTCCCATGCAGTTTGATTTTTGTTCATGAACTCTCTGCCTACCCCTATGTGTTCAAGATTTCTTCTACCTACTATGTCCTGCAGCAGATTTAGTGTTTCTGTTTTAATATTTAGATCTTTGATCTATTTTGACTTTAGTTCACTGCATAGTAATACACACTGGTCTAGTTTTAGTTTTGGCATATGGAAAGCCAGTTTTTCCAGCACCATTCATTAAAGAGGCTATCTTTCTTCCAGTGAACATATTTGGCCCCTTTATCAAAGATAATGTAGATGAGTATGTTTGTAGTTGTGGTTGTATCTTCTAATGTATTCCACTGATCTTCAGGTCTGTTTTTATTCCAGTACCATGCTGATTTTAGCACAGTAGCTTTGCAGTATAGTTTCCAGTGAGGGATTATAATGCTTCCTGCCTTGCCTTTGTTGCCCAGAATTGTCTTTGCTATTCTACATTTTTTCTGGTTCCCGATGAATTTTAGGAATGATTTCTCTAGATCTGTGACGTATGTTAATGGTATTTTGATTGGAAATGCATTAAATCTGTATAACAATTTTGGGAGAATGGCCATTTTCACAGTGGTGGTTTTTCCTATCCATGAAACAAAAAAATGTCTTTCCATTTTGGGAAATCCTCGTTGATTTTTTTCAGAGTAATGCAATTTTCACTGTATAGATCTTTTACTTCCTTCGTTAGACTGATTCCTAAGAATTTTACTTTTTTGGATGCTATTGTGGAGGGTCCCTTATTTCTCTCTCAGTGAATGTGCTGTTTGTGTACAGGAATACTATTGATTTTTGAGTGTTGACTTTGTATCCAGTTAGATTACTGAACTTGGTTATTATATCCAGAAGTCTTTCAATGGAGTTTTGGGGGTTTTCTATGTAGACTATCCTGTCATCTACAAATAATGATAATTTAACTTCTTCCTTTCCTATCCTTACTCCTTTTCTCTCTCTTGTCTAATTGCTCTGGACAGTGTTTCTGGAACTATATTAAATAGGAGTGGTGACAATGGGCATTCTTGTCTTGTTCCTGATTTTAGGTTTAAAGTTTTCATTTTTTTTCAATTTAGTAAGATGTTGGCTGTTGGTTTATCATATATGGCTTTCATCAGACTGAAGCAAAGATCATCTATTCTGATTTTCTGCAGGGTTTTATCATGAATGAGTGCTGGATTTTGTCAAAACCTTTTCTGCCTCTATTGAGATAATTATGTGATTCTTGTCCTTGGCCCTGTTGATATGGTATATCACGTTTATTGATGTGCAAATGTTGAAACACCCCTGCATTGGTGGAATGAATTCCACTTGATCATGTTGTATAATCTTTCTGATGACTTGCTGTATTCTATTTGGCCGTATTTTATTGAGGATTTTAGCATCTATGTTCATTAGTGTTTTTAGCCTGTATTTCTCTTTTTTGGTTGGGTTTTTCCCTGGTTTCGGTATGAGGGTAATACTTGCTTCCAGGAATGAGTTAGGGAGACTTGCTTCCCTGTCAATTTCATGGAAGAGTCAGAGTAGTGTTGGCATTAAGTCTTCTCTAATTTCTTGTAGAATTCAGCAGTGAATCCATTAGGACCTGGACTTTTCTTTGTTGGTAAAGTTCAAATTATATTTTCAATTTAATTAACTGAAATTGGGTTATTCAGCAGTTTTATTTCTTCTTGATCCAGCTTTGGTAATTCATACATTTCTAAGAATCTGTCCATTTCTTCTGCATTATCGAACCTATGAGTAAAGGTTCTCAAAGTAGGTATTGATGATCTTCTGTATTTTCACAGGGTCTGTAGTAATTTCACAATTTGTATTTCTTATTGTGTGGATTTGAGTTTTCTCTCTTTTTCATAAGGTTGGCTAAGGGTTTATCAATTGTATTTATTCTTTCAAAGAATCAGATCTTCAATTCATTAATTCTTTGTATTGTTTTCTTAGGTTCAATTGCATTAATTTCTGCTCTGATCTTTATAATTTCCTCCCTTCTTTGGGCTTTGGACTTGACTTGTTCTTCTTTTTCTAGAAGTGTAAGGTGCAGCATTAGGTTGTTTATGTGTGTTCTTTCCATTTTTCTGATGTGGGAGTTTAGTGCTATAAATTTCCATCTGAGGACTGCTTTCATTGTATCCCACAGGTTCCGATAATTTGTATTTGCATTTTCATTTGATTGTAGGTATTGTTTAATTTCTACTTTAATTTTTTCCGTGACCCATTGATTGTTTAGAAGAGTGTTATTTAATTTCCACGTGTTTATGGGTTTGTTGTGGGGATTTTTGTCATTAATTTCCAATTTTATTGCACTATGTTCAGATAATATGCATGGAATTATTTCAATTCCTTTGCATTTACTTAAGTATGTTTGATGGGCTAGTATATGATCTATTTTAGAGAATGACCCATGTGCAACTGAGAAGAATGTGTATTCTGATGTTGTTGGGTGGAACACTCGGTACACATCTACTAGGTCCATTTGTTCACAGGTTTGATTCAGTTCTGTCATTTCTTCACTGATTTTTTGTTTGGTTGATCTCTTTGTGACAATGGGGTGTTAGGGCCTCCCGTTATAATTGTATTATTGCTTATTTGGTTTTTCATGTCTATTAAGATTTGTCTTACATAGTTGGATACTCCATATTTGGTACATATATATTTATGATCATAATCTCTTCTCTTGAAGTTTTCCCCTAATAAGTATGTAGTGACCTTCTTTATCTCTTTTGATCATTCTTGGTTTGAAGTTTACACTGTCAGCAAACAGAATAACTACGTCCACTTTTTTCTGCATTGTTGTCACATGCAGTATTGTTTTCCATCCTTTGACTTCTAGTGTACGAATTTCTTTTTGAGTTAAATGTTTCTCGTACACAGCATATTGTTGGATTGTGTTTCTTAAACCTCTCTGCCAGTCTGTTTCTTTTTATTGGTGAATTGAGGCCATTTATATTGATGGATATAACTGATATGTATTGACTTATCTTTGTCATGTTATCTTACTCTAGTTTTTCTATTTAATTGTTTGCCTTGCTTTGTGGCTTCCTTCTGCTGTAGTTCTTGGAATTACAGGCATCTTTACCTTTTTCTAGAGTATCTTTCAGTACTCTTTGTAGAGTTGGTTTGGTGGTCATGAATTTCTTCAGTTGTTCTGTCATGGAAGTATCTTATTCCTCCATCAGTTTTCAAAGACAGCTTTTCAGAGTACATCAGTCTGGGTTGAAAGTTGTTTTCTTTCAGGACTTAAAATACTTCACTCCAAGGTCTTCTTGACTTGAAGGTTAGTGTTGAGAAGTCTGCTGTGATTCTGATAGGTTTTCCTTCATAGGTGACCTGTTCCTTTTCTCTGACAGCTTTTAGTATTCTGTTCTTGTGCTAAATTTCTGGGATCTTAATTATTGTAGGTCTGAGTGAAGATTTACTTTGGTTATGGCTAATTGGGGTGCCATATGCCTCAGTTTTCTGTATGTCAGATTCTTTTCCCATGCGTAGAAAATTGTTTGCTATTATTTCTGTAGTCTTTGTGTGTGTGTGTGTGTGTGTGTGTGTGTGTGTGAGTGTGTGGCACCAGGGATCTAACTCACAACCTCACACCTGCCTGACAGGCACTTAAGCCACTGAGTCAAACTCCCAGCCCTAGTTTTTTGAGGCAGGGTCGCACTATTTAGCTGAGGCCGGCCTTGCACTTGCGCTGTAGCCCAAGCCGGCCTTGAACTCACAATGCTCCTCCTACCTCAGCCTCCCGAGTGCTGGAATTAAAGGCATGCACCACCACGCCTGGCTTCTAAATAGTCTTTTTATGTCATTTGTGTTGACCCCTGTTTTTTTCATCTACATCTATCAATCAGTCTCTTTTGCATTGTCTTGCAGCTGCTGAATTGTTGTCTCCTGGTTCCTTGCTACTTTTAAGAGATCTTTTCTTTCATAATCATAACCTTCCATCCTTTGTTCATGGTCTGAGAGTGTCTTCAGCTTCATTCAAACAGTTTTGCCAAATTTCAATTGAAATGCTAATTTCCTGAATATCCCTTTGAATCTGTTTCATGCCTTCTAATTCTGTCTTATATTGTTCATTCAAGGTTTCCATCATTTTCTTACATTTCTCAATTTTTTTTATCTACATCTTCTTTAGATACACTCAACATTTCTTTCATAATGTCTGTCATTTCTTTTTTTACCTGGGAGATTATTTCTGAACTGATTTCTTCTATAGCTTCCTGGAGCTGTTTCTTTACTTCAGTTGCTATCATACTAGAAAGTTCAGTTGAGCGATTTCCAGGGTCTTCCATTTCAGTGTCTCCTGGGTTTGTTCTCAGCAGGCTGGAGTACTGAGACTGCATCTTGCTCTTTAGTTCTGTCTTTTTCCTCTGGGACCTATGCAGCTGGCCAGGCACCCTCCCGATGGATTGCACTAGGATGCTGGGCTGGGCAGAGCTTACATCCTCCTACATCCGCATGACTAACTGGGGTGCACCCCTGAACTATGGTGCTGGAGCCTTGCAGCACTGTGATGGGCAGAGCTCAAAATCTTTAGGACCTGTCAGTTCAGCTGGTCCCTCCAAGATGCACAGCTCCAGGGCTCTGGGCTGGGCAGGGCTCAGTACCTCTATGACCTGGGAGGCTGGCAGGGCATTCCCCTGATGGATTGCTCTGGGACTCTGGGCTGGGCAGAGCTCAGATCCTCAGACACCTATATACCTAGTAGGGACGCATCGCTGGAGTGTGGCGCTAGAGTACGGAGCTCAGAACCTCTAGACCCACACAGCTAGCTGGTGCGCACACCCAAAGTGTGGCACCCACATCTTGTATCTGTGTAGGTAGAGTTCAGAACCTCCAGGACCCAGGCAACTAGCCAGGATACACCCCCAGAGTGTGGTTCCAGAGCCTTGCACCTGGCTGTGTGGAGTTCCTCTACCATGTATTTCTGCCATAACATAATTTTGCCACAACCTCAGAAACAATGAAAACCAAAGATCATGGACTGAAACCTCTGAAACTGTGAGCCAAAATAAATCCTTTCTTTTTATAAATGGTTTATCTTGAGTATTTTATTATACATATTCTATCATACTTTGGGGACCCAGAGTATCTATAAAATGATTCATTCTTAATCAAATAGTCTCATTTTAAATACTAAAAGCTCTTTTCCTTCTACATTACATCACTGTGGAATAGTAAGGAAAAGAAAAATTAAAATGCTAACCTAAACATTTACATGACCACATTCAGTCAGCATTTAGAACAGGTAATAGACATACTATCAGGCAAAATATTTATATTTACTAAGTAATTCAAAATTGTGTACTACATTTTATATGAGGTTTTTAGCCAAAACTGATCTACTATTCAATACTGATAAAATATTCATCATATTCAATCATTAATGTATAAAAATTAACTGAACTACTACCATATTACCATGCTAGAGATGCAGTAGAAAACAAGCCAGATAAAATACCTACTACTTTGGACCTTTGAAAATTGCTCTTCTGCAAGGGATCCCTGAGTGTAAGTAACTGCTGCTCAAACTGCATTCCATCATTTACTGAAAAAGTTCCCAAGCAGTACCAAAATCTTTCTTTGATGCTAGGTACACCTATGGTCTCGGTAGCCCATATTACAGCAAGTTTTGCAACTCATTCAACTTAATATTCTGTCACACAAAGCCATAATAGAATTGTAGGATTATAATTATTAATATTTGATGGTACATTATGAAGTAATCTGAAATTTTATATCATAAACTCTCTTAACAACCTATAATGTCTCCAAACCCACCAATTATATGCACCAAATTTGCCTTTATACCCTGCCCTGCTTTCTTTCCCTTTAAAAGCCCTAAAGCCCTGCTGGATGAGGTTCTGGCTCTTATGGAGAAACCCTAGTCAGGAGCCCAGTAATGTAGTAAACTGACTCCAAACCTCCACCCCCCCCAAAAAATTGATGGCACATTTTTTTATAGGACACCTGCAGGAAATAAAGTCACTAGTTTGCATCTTTGCAAGTAGATAGGGAAACAATACTTCTTGGCCTACAAGTTGACTGTGTTACAAATACGTACTGACATTAATCTATCAGACATGTCTACCCAAAATGTAGTTTATAATTTATACCATAAAATTTAACTACAAAAAGGATAATATATCCTCAAGATCATATTAATAAACATTTGTCCTGGTAGATAACATGCCTAAGAGGCAAGATTATAATCAGGAAATTTATTAGTGAATACGGAATCAGAGCAAAGTAACTTTAAACATGTAATATATGTTCATAGTCTCATAATTCATAATAGCTAAAGCTTGGAAGCAGCCTATATTTCCACCAACAAACAAATGGATAAACAAACATGGTATTTATGTACAGTGGAGGACTACTCTTCCATAAAGATAAACTTCAGTCATTTGTAGGAAAATGGAGACCACAATGTTAAGTGAAATAAATCAGGCACACCAGCTTAAATATCACATAGTTTCTCCTATATGAGAAATCCCAAGTATAAATAAAAAAGCACAATGAAGGATAAGTAATAGGAAGTAAGGAAATAGATTTTTCTTAAAAGGAAAGGGGATCAAGAGATAGAGGGGAAGACAGAATGAAAAAAGGAATCGGGATGTGTTATGTGCATGCACCAACTTTACACAAAGAATGCAAATATACATAATATACTACAAACATCAACAGATGGGTAGAGGGGGAAAGGAGGGAATGCTTTATGTACATGTACCAACTCGCCACAAGGAAGACAAATGTGAACTGCACACATGTTGCAATAAAATGTAAAATTAAAAAAAATATAGTGATGTCAAATTATAAAATCCCACTATATTTATTGGAAAAGGGCAGTTAGTGTTCATGTGCATGTGTATGTGTATGTGTGTGTGTATTCACACATGCTGGGGTCAAACCCAGGGCCTCAGAAGTGCTATGCAAGTACTCTATTACTGAGCTACATTCCTAGTCCTAGAACATGTATATTATTCAGTCATATTAATCTCTACTCTGTACCGACACTGCTAACTTCTGACCTGCAATTCTTTGTTCTTCTGTCTCCTGAATGACTAAATCTTCCTATAACCACAAACTTCTCCTTTAGAATCACTGATACATATAATTATATTTTAGTTAAATTTTATTCTGACCTGGGAACAATTCTGAAGCTTCAGAGACTAAAACTAAATATGTATCTCTGCTTTAACCCATTTTGTGAGTTTCCACAAACACGGAAAGGGATATTCAAGTATTACCATTTACTGGTTAAAAAAAAAAAAAAAGCAAAAGAGGTAAGCTGGGTAGAAAATTGAAAGAGGTATACAAATTTTATTAAAAATGCAAAGGTTTTATGTAGGTTAGTTGTACTTCCTGATAACATTCACTGCCAGCTACTCTATGTTTGCTATGAATCCTTTATAAACGGATCAACAGAAACATATTTTCTTTAAACAATTACATGAGTAGCAATTACAATAATTGTTTTACAAATGGAAAAATATACTCAGAGAGTTAACAAATGTGTCCCAGAGCTCATATCTATGAAGTCCATAAACACTTTCTTAAACAATGGAATATCCTACTATATTGTACCAAGAGAATTTCAATGCTGTCATACCTAACAATATTTATGCACAAAGGTCCAACACGAGGGAGCAGTGTAAAAACAGATGTTCAGCTGCTACCTCACTTTCTAACCTCCTTCTACCAATCAGCTAAATAACTTCTAAGAGTAACAGGCAGAGAACTCATGCCAACTCAAGAGAGTGATTTGGTCAAAGTCACCAAATTCTACAATGGTCTTTGTGGCCTAATCAACACTCTCCTGTTTTGAGTGGGGCAGGCAGCAAGACTGCTGCCTTATTCATTTGTATTTTATTTTTGCAAATCTGTTTTCCTTTATATTTTTATATTTTTATTTTTTATTAGTACATGTTTGCAGTTGGCTATCCACATGCAAATGTTTGACTCTAGATCCATATATCTCACTATATGCTAAACTAAAATCAAAATGGAACAAAGATTTAAATGGTAAGAGAGAAATATTTAATCTGCTGGAAGACAGTTTCTTTTCCTAGTTTTTTCAACACAGTTTTTACCCTATAGTATTCACTATGTCTGCAAAAATAGGTTTCCTAAAAATAAATTTCCTATAGAACTTCTTAATAGCCAGGACAGCTCTACTTTTAATATAGTCTGTAAAATAATAAAGCTTAAAAAGTTCACAGTTATGTGATGGCAATAAAGAGTATATTTATATAAAATAACAAAACCAAACTTCATTAAAAATTCCATATTCCAAGAGGTAGTACGTTACTCTGCAAAGTGTTAAGCCTTTGAAGTTCAAGTCCTTACTGCGAATGACCTTGGGAAGTTAGGTAGCCTCTCTAAGGCTCGGCTTTAAATTTATTAAATGGAACTAAGAATACATACTTACACAGATGTTTTGAGGACTTAATGAAATAATAAATATATGTAAAGCATTTAGCACCTTACTTGGCACAATGAGGTTCAATAAATGATAGAGATTATTAATATAGCTTGGAAAATTTATGTTTTTAATTAAACAATGCTGCCTAATGACAAATTATTAAACTGGAAACATGTGTCCCTAAGTCCTGAAGAGAGATCTAAGGAACACCTGGAAAGTCTACTGAGTCTGTTTCAGGTATCACAAAGATTGCAAGAAACAAGAGAACAGGAGCCATGATGTAAGAGGTTCACAGGACACATACAGACAATACAAATGCAGAATTATTAATATCACAAGCCCCACATAAAATTCTGTAAGTAAAGTTTATCCTTGATGCTGCTTTTGGAATTCTTCTCAAGAGCCCAAAGTCTACAGCAAATACCCAGAATATGTTTCCAAACTGCAACATATCTGACTGGTACATTCTAAAAATTTTCCTACTTCTCTCCTCATCCTTTGTCTCGTTCCCCTAGAATTCTGTTCTGTACTAATCATTGAGTTTAATCAGGAAAAAAAAAATTCCTGCTAAAAATGCTAGATAAGTAGTTTAGGTATCTTGCCTCATTGGATGCCTTCACTAGATAAAATGCATGCCTTTCAGAATTTTAGATATATCAGGATAAAAAGAAAGAATTCTATTACATGTTACTTTTAGATGGGTTATTCTGACCAGATTCTACCATACATACTAAAATAAAACACATACTAAAATAAAGAATCCAGGCATGGAGATAATTTCAAGTTTAATTAACTAACGTAATTACAAACGTATGCATAAGACTAGTTAAGCAGAAAATAAAATGTTGGGCTGGGCATTTAGCTCAGCGGCATATGCACCTGCCTGGCAAGCACAAGGCTGTGAGTTCAATCCCCGGCACCAAAAAAGAAAAGAAAAAGAAAAGAAAATGTCTGTAATACTAATTTCTACTATAACAGCTTTAAAACTGTTAAGATATCTTTAAATAATAAACATATTTAGAGTGAACATTTCAGTTCATGTAACACCACTATATGTGTAAAGAAATATTCTTTAACATTAAACTGTAACATTCTGAACAGATGCTTCTGATTAGCTTCATAGCATCACTGACACAGATAATATTACGGATGTTTTACAGAAATTTGCCTTCATTGTGAGATTCATTTTTATACTGTTTTATTAATAAATCTTTATCTCTGAAGAATTAATAAATTGTTCTATGCTATAAGAGAAAATAATATTTAAAGTTCCTGAATTAGTTACATATGTCACTGTTTACCTTTTTATAGTCCTGCAGTAATCTGTGATTAATTATGACAAATTTTTACAATTTTCAAATTGTATGAACAATATACAGACATGTATTACTAACTTCACTAAACACTAAATCATAGCATTTCACAAACTACATATTATTCTTACATGCTGCTTCTGAAGTTTTGCCAACAATCAGAAAAAGTACTGCACAATCTTTTCAAACCATGTGCACATCATTTCCTCACTTTATAAACTGCTACTACAAAGTCACTTTTCAATAAAAATAAAACTAGAAAAGTAGTTCACAACCAACAGTACAGATAGATGAGATAAACCTGATGATAAAAGGGAATGAAAGAAATATTATTTAAAGATGACTATAACATATTCAAAGAATATGAAAATTTCAAATAAACTATGATGTTTAATTACACCTCTCTACAGAAAAGCCAATGCCTCCAACCTACTTAATCCTCTCATCCTCCTCAACATTTAGTTTTGACACTAAGATATCTATTATAACCATTCATATCTAGATTACTGTATTATTCTAGTAGGATTCCCCAGTGATTTAAAAAATGTCAGATGACTCTAATAAGACTGGTATTTTATCACAATTATCTTCAAATGCCTGTTATTGTCTATCTATATAATATCTCATTTCTTCTAAAGCTCAGTTACTATTGCATTAAATAGAAGACATACAGTGAACAGAAATGATTTAACCTCTAACTTTTGACAAAAGCAGAAAAAAATGAATTCAACAAGGAAATAATTAGCATTAAACAATGAAGTGCTGATTTTTAAAAAAACAACACACAAGCAAAGAATTAACATCTAGTATAACATGAGAATTTCATTGAGAAGGCAGAACAAAATGTAGATTTAGAAAAGGACTACAAAGAATTTCTGATACAAAAGCAATGTAATGAAGAATGGACATGAAGTTAAGTATTATACAACTGCTTGAATGGAACAGAAGATAATACATAGGGAAGTAAAACAGAAAAATTGATGAAAAAGAACATAATAAGGAAAACTAGATACACAAGAAATGGTCAAATTACAGAAAGCCTTGAATACCAGGCAAAAAAAGGCTTGGATTTGGTGGGTCATCTGTATGACTAGTATTCAATTCATTCACTCATTCAGTAAATACTGGCTAAGTAAAGCCACTGTAGTTTCATAAAGAACACCAGAAAGATCCATTTCATAGTAAATAAATAAGTTAATTAATTTAAAGCAAAAGAACTATTAGTAACTGTGGAGGACCACCTGGCCACCTGGATAACTCTCCTTGAACAAAGAGCAATTACCTCCACTGTGGTTAAATCTAGCCCAAACTCCATGTACTGTTATGTACAGAGTTGGCTAGACTATTTCCTTCTCCCTTCAATAGGCTCTAAGCAATGCAAATAGGGCTAGCTGAGGTGCTGATTTGTAATCTTTGAAGCTAGACAGCAGTCACTGTTTCCACACCTGGCCCCATGACTCCCAAAACATGGCTGAGTCCGGCAGGAGGCAGAGCCACTCCTCCAGGGCTGTCCACTGGGTTGGAGACTCCAGATATGAGGCTATGACTTGGTAGGGCAGAAAAGTCTGCACATCAGAGCTGAAGCACCAGCCCCCAAAACATGAAACACTACCTCAATTGTGTTATACAGATTGGTCTTTCTGCATATCCTTCTCTCTGCATATTGCAGAGGTGCTTTTGAGCCTCCTACATAGCCTAGCTCACAGTGCTCACATATTTCCCAACATTCTCACAATCACTCATTCTCAAGCCACTCCCTTCTTCACAAATTAATAAAATCCAGGTCAGGCCCTCAGTCAAGGCCTTTGTTCCGACGAACCTTCATCCTGGCCAGATTTAGGAATCCTTGGTTCCCCATAAATATAAATATGCCTTAGTGTTTTTATTTTCACTGTGGGTTACACTGGAAGTAGCAGGTTGGAATTAATTAACTCGCTAGAATTCCAATAATGTTTCCATGGGATTACAAATATAAACCTCTCAAACCACAGTGAGGTCAGGAAAGGGCTCTCTGTAAGTAACTGAGCCAAAAAAAAAAAAAGGACATGGATCTAGAATTGAGTAGTGAAATTGGAAAGAAAAGTGTAATTCTAAAAATTATTTTGAAACCTAGAAAATACTCCATAGAGTAGAAAAGGAAGAAAAAAAGAAAAAATATTTTACTTGGGAAAGCAATAAGGCCACTATATACTGATGAGAATGGACACAATTCAGAACACCAACATCAACAAATGGTGGCAAGGATGCACAGCAAGAGAAGTTTCACTCACACTCACTGCCAATAGAAATATAAGGCAGTACAGTTACTTTAGAACACAGCTTGGTGGTTTTTTACAAAATGAAACATAGTCTTTATTGCAAGGTCTCTCAATTGTACTCAAGGAGTTCAAAACTTTTGTCCACAAAACACACACACACATACACACACACACACACACACACACGCTTTTAGATGCTCTACTCATAATTGCCAGACCTTGGAATCAGTAGGTGAATGGATAAAATGCCATAATCAAACAACAAAGTATTATTCAGCTCTCAAAAAACTAGGAAATGAGTTATAAAAAGACATAGAGGAAACTGAAATGAGTACCATTAACCAATAGAAGCCTATTTGAAAAAGTTAACAT
The DNA here is from genome assembly GCA_004363535.1 of Dasyprocta punctata. Classification (NCBI taxonomy): domain Eukaryota; kingdom Metazoa; phylum Chordata; class Mammalia; order Rodentia; family Dasyproctidae; genus Dasyprocta; species Dasyprocta punctata. The sequence continues at coordinate 14,032 of RJWM01001772.1, forward strand.
ATCATGTGAATAGCTATATGACATTCTGGAAAAGCTAAAACTGTGAGAAGAGTGAAAAGATGAGCAATTGTCAGAGGTTATAGGGGAATGAATGATAAACAGTGCAGGACATATTTAGGGCATTGAAAATACTATGCTACTAAAATGATGGCTACATAACTTTATGTATTTGTTGAAAGCCACAGTCTGCACAACACGAGTACACACAAATGTGATCTACAGACTCTGGGTGACAATAATGTGTTAATTAATGTAGGTTCATCAATTGTAATGAAGTACCACTCTGGTAAGAGAAGTTGGTAACAGAAAGTTACACATATGTGTGGGTTCAAGGAGCGTATGAGAAATCTCAGTAAATCCTGACTAATTTCATTGCTAACCTAAAACTTGTCAAAGATAAAATCATTTTCAAAAACAATTCATTTGCACTAAGAGTAACAAAGCAATTCACTTTATCAGTTGGCAATATATTACTGCAGGGAGAGCTTAGGTTTTCACATTTCTGCACATCTTATAAGAAAAACACTCAAATTTTGATCTGGATTTGTATATGCTGAAGAATCTTGGAAGACACTGTTTCATGCTCTGGGAAAAAAAGGGTTTACTGCCCAATACAAAAGATTTGAGGTCCTCAATTTCAGAGTTCTCCTACTGAAATGTAAACTGACACTTTTAGAAATATCCCTTGGTCTTTGACATTTTTCTCTTTGAGGACTAGGATCGGAGAACCATCAAAATACACTGTCTACTGCTACTGTGATAAGTAATCAAGCATTTTTCATTTCTTACAAGAAATCTCATTTGTTACTCTACAAATACAAGAAAATTTCAGACTGTGTAATTCTTGACAATAATCTCATTTCCCAAGAGTGCAATCATCTGTCATTGAATTGATTTTATACCACAGATACCTACAGAATCTACTTTTCATCGTTTATCAAGCTATATAAGAAAATCTACATAAATAATTTATCAAAGTACTTCAAAACAAATGCCACTATTTATATGCAATGCATTATAAATACACATCCCCACAATATACATACATATTTTATAAACATACACACGATTTTCCCCTTGTCTCTCAACAGCTACAGAGGTTAATAAAAATGCAAATTACTAGTTAGGTGTGGTGGCACATGTTTCTAATCTCAGCATTCTGGGACCCTGAGGCAGAAAGATTATTCCAAGTTCAAAACCAGACTGGGAACTTAACAAAACTCTGTCTCAAAATAAAAACTAAAAAATAAAATTTTAAAAAATTTTAAATTAAAAAATAAAGTAAAATGAGCTGGGAATGTAGTTCAGCACAAAGGCCTTGGGTTCACACCCCAGTATTAGAGGTAAGGGGCAAGAGTGGGCAAACTACTAGAAGTGATACAGACAGAAGGATTTTTATAGAATTTTTCTTTAAAATAAAAACAAGAAATATATGTATCTGCACATGTGCTTTTAAATATCCTACTATGTCTAATAAATGTAATCATGACAGATTTCAACTGAATATGGCATTTCATGTGTACAGAATACTCTTTAGCTATCATTAAAATAAAGTTCCTAGATAGCTTAGTATCTCATCAATATTTTAACAAATCAAGTTAGAATTTTTCAACCTACTCGTTATATAGGTAATTTTTCCAAATATCAGTATTTTGAAAACACAGCAGGACGAGGGGAGACAGAATACAAAATAGACATGAACAAAATTTATTTCTCACATTTCCTAAAGCAGAAGTTTTCATAATGTACAGCCGACATGAGCTGTCATCATGTGACAAAATTAACTCCTCCAACTCAGGGGCATCTTAACAATGGCCTTAACAATTACCATGCTACATTCACTAACTATGTCAGGAAAGATGTATGATCTAAAGATTATAGCAAGATGGAAGCCAGCCAGGGATGGTGGCATATACCTGTAATCTCAGCACTCAGGAGGCTGAGGCAGGAGGATCACCATGAGTTCAAGGTTAACCTAAACTACATAGTGAAACCCTGTCTCAAAAAAGAAAAAAAAAAAAAAAAAAACATGGAAGTCAAGATCACCTTGTACCAAACGAAAACTCAAAGCTGGAGGAATAAACTACATCTATTTAAATCTCAATTAAAATTTCACCAAAATGACAATACATACTACATAGACTCACTACATTTTCCTTTCCAAAGGAACATTATTTACTGTATTAAAAAGTTAATAGAGTATTTATGATGCGAAAGGACAGTAATTTTAATGAAAATGAAGCTGCAAGTAATTACTGCATATATATACACACACACATTCCTTCTCTAAGACAAGATACTGTACCAAGAATATGATCTTCCAGGCTTCAAATCCTAAATTTGTAATTCCTCCCTGTGCATTTTTAGGAAAGTTGTAACTTCTTTGTACCATATCTTCAACTTAGATAAATAGGAAAGATTGTACTGCCTATAGCAGAAATAAAAACTAAAATTTTAAAACATAATATAGTACCAGCTTTCTTCCCTTTGTAAAAATTAAAAGAATTATCATTTATCAATAAAAAAAAATGAGCTACCAAACAAGGATAAGGCACAGAAGAACATACACTGTAAATTAAGAATGTTAATTAAATATTTTAAATGCATATTGCTAAGTGACGCCAATCTAAAAAAGACTACTACATGCCATATGATTCCATCTATATGACTTTCTAGAAAAGGTCAAACTATGAAGACCGTAAAAAAATCAGTGGATCCTAGAAGTTTGGGCAGGCAGAAGAGTAGGGATGAGCAGGTGGAGGAGGGGAGACTTTGCGGGCAATGAAAGTATTCCAAGTAAAATTATAATGGTGAACAAATACCTTTATACATTTGTCAAAATGCATAGAAGGTACAAAATGCCAAGAGTGAATCATAATATGAACTACTGAACTTCGGTTGTCAATGATGTGTCCATGTACGTTCTTTGATTATAACAAATGTACCACTCTGGTGTGGGATGTTAATCATGGGAGGCTGTGCATTTGTGGAAGCAGAGGGTACAATGGAAGCTTTCTGCATTTCTCAGTCAGTTTTGCTGTGCATGTAAAACTCCCCTAAAAAACAGTCTGTTACTCAAAAAGAAAAGATTTCAAATAAATCATAAAATAACCTATACACTATCCAGAAAAATCATTGTATAATTTTGGTCATCTTCATTTCTAACATAACCAAATACTTAAGATAATTCATGTATCCAGCTAGGTTGCTTTTCCTATTAAATTTTTTATGTATTTAGACAAAATCAAAAACCTCATAAATATCCATGTTAATTACAAGTTAAGTGGATAAGCTATTTTCAATCAAAATAAAAATTAAATATTCTAAAATTTAAAAACACTTTTAAATCCCTAAGACAATTACTGAGTCAAATTACTAATAATTATAAATTTTAGTGATCACTTTCTAACAATCATTAATAAAACTTGAGGGAGCAACTTACATTGAGGACCAAAGAAAAATCCATTGTAAGTAAAAGGGCTCAAAAACAAAAAATAAGATTCAAAGGTTAATAATGACAAATTTCTCTCACGGTTTTACAAACCTAAGTTCACTTATTCTCTCTTCTCATTACTCACATTGCAGTTTCCTCAAACGACTGAAGTAGAAATCTGTATATATCCACCTCAGGCCCTATGAGCGCAATAATTTTTAATTACTACTACTGTATATGCAATGGAATAAGTTATTATTCACTCAAGTTCATAGTCAGTAATTCCAAAGTGAGTGCTTATATTATATATGAAACAGAACTCCGAGCAGAGGTCACGGTTTTCAATGTTTATAGCTTCCCCACACAATTAATCTTGCAGCTGTATTTGATTAGCTTCTGACATGAATACACTGTCTCAAAGAGGTCAGTGTAAGGAGGTTTCCATCATTTAACACTCCTTCTAACATAACCTATTCAGAAACACTAAACTTCTTGGAATAGCAATGTAGGAGTTCACAGCATCTGCACTTTTACAAACTTCTTCTTTTCAGCGCTACACAGACTGCAATTAGTAGTTTGCACATACCCTCTTTTGCATGAATAGCTCTTTGAAAAAAATTTAAAATTCATTATCAAGCAATATTCCAAATTTCCAATGAAGATGTTATACCATTCTAGTAAAACTACGGCTAAAAGAAAAAAGCTAATGATTACAAAAAGTTGAGATTAAATTCTTCTCCCTCAATGTACAAACTAATACTGTGTCTTCACAAAAGTAGAAACTATGTAAAAGGACATTTATACCAAGACTAACATTATGGTACTACAACAAAGATACTCATAACATGAATATGAAGTATTTGAACTACTGAATTATAAATAAATCTCCCTGAAGATTGTTCCCACAGTACTTCACAATTTTTTCCAAAGCAGAAAAAGAAGAACAACACAGTACAAACATATTTTTTTACAGCAAGGCTTCTGTAAACTGATATTTTTACACCCCAAAAGTGCTGACAGAACACTATCACATTACATGTAATAGTTAAAATGGGGGGAAAATTTAAACATACGTATTTATATAAAGGCAGTTAGACAAAAAAAAAAATCATGTAGTTGTACTTCTCTCATAAAATTAGTTGGCTTATAAATTGGTATAAGTGCACATTGGCAGGAAATACATACCTGATTGGAGAGAAATGCTCGTTTATAATTATTTAAAAACAATAGCTTGACAGCACTGCTCAGTTAAAAAAAGAAACCAATTATTAACAAAGTAAATATTGGTATTTTCATGCCCAAATCTCCACGTTTGTTTTCTAACATGCAATAACTTTAAGTGACCCTAACTAACTGACATTATTCATGGCAAGTGTCCTTTGCTCAGTATTTGTAAAGTACCCATAACCCCTCATTCAGTTGGTAAGTCTTTTGTGAAAACAATCTGACAGGGAAGGATCGCCATATAAACTTGATAGATTTTAACAACCATTATCTTTCTTGAATTAGCGGATATAGTTAAAAGGACTTCTAACACTGCTATCAACTTCAAATCTTAACTTTTCGAATGTGGATAGTAAGATTAAAAATAATAACTATCATAAAAGTTCTGTTAGTGTGGTTGTTGTTTTTAGTGGTGCTGGTGATTAAACCCAGGGCCTTATGCATGTCAAGCAAGCACTCTAAAAAATAGGCTAGACACTTCTAGTCCCATAAAAGATTTTTTATAGAAGACATACTTCGACACTATTCAAAGAAAATTTTAATTTACAAGGTTATCCTACAAATTTGTCTTTTACCCTACATAGTAAGTCATATTTTTTCTTGTACTCTGAGCAACTACTTTAAAGGTAACAACATGTAATGTATTAATCACTATTATTCTCCTATTATTTTGCTATGAAAATTTTTTTTACCTTTTTTCCATAAAACAAAAAATTTTTAAAAACAGTAAGCCACTTTTATATTACAAAAAAAACAAAGTTTATACAAAATCTTTCTTCTAATATGCATGATTAATCTATCATCACTAATTAAGTCCAATATACTTCTTGTCAAGTACTATAAATTTAATCACAGAAATAATTTAAAACATATACACTTGAAAGTATAATATAAACTTAATAAAATATATACTTAATAAGAGGTGGGATACCTGTAAAGAATTTACAAGCTCTCCAAACAGGAAGTCAGGAAGTGAATGTCTTTATTTGAATTTTTTTCACAATTTGTGAAATCTTTGGTAAAAGAAAATGGGATGACAGCTTTAAAAAAAAAAAAAGCTGATAAAACTAAGTATTCTCAAAGGTGTGATTCTGAGTCCAAATGGCCACCATGAGTTACACTGAATGCAAATATTGCTGCTTGGCTAGGATTTACTGTTATTTCCCTTCACAATTATTTGTCTTTAACTAAAGAGCTTTCATTTTTTTCTTAGTGTTAAGCATTCATACCATGTGTTAAAATATTCTTATTACTGATTTTTATATGGAACCGTGTTTAAAAATAATTGGTAACAAGAAAATAAAGTCCATGTTAATATCCTTAAATACACCTGTATTTGTCCAAGGTCTTTGGAGTAAATGTGCTAATAATATGTTATCCTGACATGAAAATAAAAACACGAATATCCAGGAGAAAATCAATTTATGAGAAACTATTAGTAAAGAATCCAACTTCATACATTCCACAGCAATCTACTATAATGAGCAAATGTTTCATAAGTATTCATTTACTTCTCAGTGTTACTTATTATTATTATAAAGTATTTAAGACCTTTCCAAATTTTGTTCTCAACCATAAAACCTTACTAAATAATATACCCCTATAAAATCTTTGGAAAAAGAGATTTATTCAAGTTCTGAAACTTCTTTTATAGTTTTCCTATTTCAAATTCCATCAAAGTGATAGACATAGCAAGAAGCTTAGAATTAAAAGTAATTAAATTTATCACTATATCTTCAAAGCTAGAAGTTAATTTATTATCACTTCCCAATTAAAATCTGAATCATATTGGAATTTCTTAAACATTTTTTGGTCTTTAAACTAGAATTCAGATCATAAGAGAATAGGCATAGCTAAACACATGCCTATAAACTCAGCACTCTGGGAGGCTGATGCAGGATTTCAAGTTTGAGTCCAGTCTGAGCAATGCAGTGACTTAATGATCTCCTGACCCTATCTCAAAATAAAAATATTTGAAAAGGAGAAGTGGCATAGCTCAGTGCAAGGACCTGGTTTTAATCCCCAATAGTGTGTGCAGGCAGGGGCGAGGGGTGAGGAGGAAATAATGATGATGACTTGCTAAACTTCAGATTCTCTATGAATTTTAACCAGTGTTTTCTGCACTTATCTATGCAGCAGTAATTTAACAGTTTATATAACCACATTACAAAGTATTCTTTTAAAAATTTAGTATATACCAGCTATATGGAATAATGAGTTTTACTGACATACATATATTATATGTTACAGTATGGTCAATTCCACTCCTCTCCCCTTCTCAAACAGTCTCCTACTTTCATCTAGTTTCTTTTTTTTTTTTTTTTTTTTTTTTTTTTTTTTTTTTCTTTTAGAGTTCATATATAAGAGAAAACATGATACTCATCTTTCTGAGACAGGCTTATTTCACTTAATACGGTGATGATCCCCCGTGACAACCATTTTCCTACAAACAACACAGTTTTCTCCTTTATAGTTGAATAATAATGCTACATATAATGCTACATATATCATTTTATTTATTTCTCAGTATATAGGCACCTGGTTTCTATATTTAACCTACTGTTAGTTGTGCCACAATAAAGAATATAAATATGCAGATATCTCTATAATGTACTGATTTTAAATTCTTTGGACATATATATTAAAGAGTAGTATAGTTAGACCAAATGGTAGCTATATTTTAGATTTTGAGGAACCTCCATACCGATTTCCACAGTGGCTGAAGTAATTTGCATTCCCAACATGGTAAGACATAAAAATCTAGTTTCAATCTTTAATTTACACATGTCCAGATTTCCTACCCCCATTTGTTTAAAAAGCTGTCTTTTATACAATGTCTATTTTTGACACCTTTGTCAAGAATCAGATGGTTGTATCTTGTAGGCTTGTTTCCAGGTCCTCTATTCTATTTCATGGCCTACATGTCTATTTTTATACCAGTACTGATGTAGTCAGAGTTTACAAGATAAAGGATTTAATACAGGACACATAATTTCTATAATTATTTTATAATAGTCACCCAAAGAGTCAAAAACAAAAGACTGCAGCAGATCTATTACACACTAAAGATCTGAAGAATTCATCTCAGGGCTGGATTCCAAGGCAAAGTCCTTCCCAAGTACAGCTGAAGACCTAAATCCCATGGTAATGTCCTCCATGAGTCCAACAGGAGGCCTACAGCCCATGACAATGTCTCATGTAAATCTATATCGAGAATCTGCCCTGGGAAGCCCCCAAGGTCAGTGGTAGAAGCTAGAAAGTCTGTGCCAGCAAGATGAAGCATCAGGGACAGAAAGCTGAGGGATCAGCACTGAAGCCATGAAGTGACGCTCAAAGTAAGGACGAGATCTGCCCCAAAAAGAATCACAGCCATTCTCAGCAACAGGGAGGCCCTGAGCTTCTCTGATGATGATAACAGCTGAGTTCTTATCAGGAAAATCAGTGTGACAAGTTTCTCCAGGAGAATCAACAGCACAACATCTTCTCGTCTAGTTCTCTTTTTACGCTGTTGGCAATAACCTCAGGTGGCCTCACACACCCAGCACCACGCTGATTTAGTTCAACTGAGTGTTACAAGTTGACTATTAGTTAATCCACCACAAGAATTATCTACTTTTCTTACTGTGACTTTGTACTATATTTTGCAATTGAGTCTTACCATATGCCCAGCACTGCTCTTTTTGTTCAAGATTGTGGTGGCTACTCTGGATCACTTGTGTTTCCATATGAATTTTAGGATTTTTTTCCTGGTTCTTCAAAGAATGTCACTGGTTTTCTGATGGTGACTGCACCAAAACTGCTTGCAGTAATATGATCACTTTAACAATATTAATTCTGTCAGTCCATGAACATGAGAGATCCTTTCATTTCCTAGTGTCTTCTTTGGTTCCTTTCTTCAAGGTTCTTTAATTTCCATTGTAGAGATCTTTTCTATCATTAGGTATGTTTCTAAGTATGATTTTAGAAGCTACATATTATGAATGTAGTTGTTTTCCTGACTTCATCAGTGCATTAATTATTGGACTGTAGAAAAGCTGTTGATTATTGTATATTAGTTTTGCAGCCTGTCATTCCACTTCATTTTTTAGCTCTGAAAATCTTCTGGTAGAATCTCTAGGATCTTTCATGAAATGAAATCATATCATCTAAAAGTTGGTATAATAGATTTCTTCCTTACCTATGTGTACTCTTTTTTACTTTCTCTAAAATACTCTGGTCAAAATTACAAATACTATGTTGAACAAAAGTGGCAAGAAGGATATCTTGTCTCATTCCAGATTTTAGAGGAAATGCTTTCAGTTTTTCCTCATTCAATATGATGTTGGCTCAAGGTCTGTCATATATAGCTTTTATTGATTGTATTGAGGAGAGACCCTTATATATAAAGGCTTATCATGGCTTTTTTCTTTAAGGCTTTTATCATTAAAAGATGTTGAATTTTGCTAAAGGATCTTTTTCCTCTCTCTCCCTATCCTGCCCCTTCCTCTTGTTTTCTTCTCCCCTCCCCTCCCTTCCCCTCCCCTCTCCTCCCCTCCCCTCCTCTCCTTCTCTTCTCTATCTCTCTCTCTCTCCTCTCTTTCTCTCTCTCTCTTTCTTTCATGGTACCAGGCATTGAACCCAGGGCCTTCACACTGATCTAAATCCCTAACCCTTTGTAGTTTTGAAACAAGGTTTCACTAAATTGCTACATTGTTGAGGCTCAGCTTCAAATTTAAATCCCACCCCCTTAGCTTCTAAGAGTGTCGGGATTACAGGTATGTATTACTACGTCTGGCAATCAGGTGGTTTTTCATCCTTAATTCTATTTATGTGGTATATTATATTTACTGATTTGCATATGATGAAATATCTTCACATTCCTGGCATGAAACCAATTCCATTATTGTGCATGATGATGTTGATGCACTATGGAATTCCATTTGTAAGAACTGTATTGAGGATTTTTACATCTACGTTCATCAAGAATACTGGTCTGTAGTTTAGATTTTTCATTGAATCTTATTTGGTTTTGGTATCAGGGTGATACTAAATTCACAGAATAAAGCATTCCTTCACTTTCTGTTTCACTGAATAATTTGAGGAGCATTGGTGTAAACTGTTTAAAGTTCTGGTAAAATTTAGTAGTGAATCAATCTGGTCCTAGGACTTTCTTTGCTGTGAGGTTTCTTTACTGCTTCAAAGTCACTGCTTGTTATTTTATATTCTCTGGGTACAATTTTGGTCAGTCAAATGTGTCTAGAAAAGTATGCTTCTCTAAGTTTTTCTAATTCCTTGACATATAAGTTTTCAAAAATAGTCCCTACTGACCCTTTCAATTTCAGTGGTGTTTTCATGTTTAATTTTACTAATTTGGGTATTTCCTTCTCTTGGTTACTTTGGCTAAAGGTTTTTCAATATTCTACATCTTTTCAAAGAGTGGTCTCTTTGTTTCATTTACCCTTTGTATTGATCTTTAGGTCTCTATTTCATTAATCAGTTCTGGGCTTCATTATTTCTTTCTTTCTGTTGGGCTTGGTTTTGGTTTGTTCCTATTTTCTAAGACCTTCAGATGCATCATTATGTTGAGAATTTTCTGATTTGTTTTTTTTTTAAATTGTAGGCACTTATATCTATAAACCTTCCTTACAGAACTCCTTTTTTGTATCCTAAGGATTCTAATATGCTATGTTTCCATTTTCATTTGCTAACAGGAATTTTTGAAATATTCCTCTGATTTCTTCCATGTCTTATATTTCAATGAACTCTCTGAAGTGGTAACAGTAGAAGTAACAAGGGAAACATACAAGGCTCTATTAAAAAAAAAAAAAAGAAACAGAAACAATTGCTCAGATAACTTCAGAGATGGTGACCACAATGAAAACATGATTAGTGACTCTAAATATAGATTAAAAAAATAGAAGGGCTTAAGAAAATAATATAAACCATGAATGCCCTACATAGGAAAGAAATGGAATCCATAAAATAGATTCAAACAGATATCCAGGAGATTGAAAATTCCAATGAAAGCATACCCAACAGGATGAGCCAATGTGAGCACAGAATCTCAGATTTACAATACGGAATTGGGATTATCGAACATGAAAAGAAGTATTTCTTAAAAATAGCAAATAACCATGAAAAATCAATCCAGCACTTGCTAGATGATGCAATGAAGAATAAAATAAGACTGACTGAAGTCAATGAAAAAGCAGGAAATAGCACAGATGACATAAAAAAAAGCTGTTGACAGACAACACAGCAGAAAACTTTTCCTGGCAGGGAAAAAGAATTTGACATACAAATAAATGAGGCATATGATCTCCAATCAGTCATGATTTAAAAAAAAATGTAGAGTAAGGAATATAATAGAATTCCACAAATTCAACAACAACCAAAAAAATATATTAAAGGCTGTCAGAGAAAAGAATCAAATCACATATAAAGGAAAGTCCATCAGAATCAAGCTGATTTCTCAACACATTGAAAAATTTCAAATCTTCAAAGCAAACAACCGGCAACCCAGACTGATGTACCCTGCAAAACTATCTTTTAAAATTGATGGAGAAATAAGATACTTCCCTGACAAAGAACACTTGAGGAAATTTATGAGTATGAAACTAACATTCCAAAATGTTCTGGAAGATATTCTAGACACAGAAAACAAGGACAACTTCATGAACTCCAAAAGAATGAACCTGGCAAGCAAGGCAAACAAGTAAATAGTGGAAAAAAGAGAGCCAACAACAAGAAAAAAACATCACAAGGATAAATCAATACATATCAGTTATAGAAATCAATGTTAATGGTCTCAATTCATCAATCAAAACAGACTGGCAGAATGAATTAAGAATCAAGATTCAACAATATACTGCATACAAGAAACACACTGACTCCAAAAAGAAATTGATAAACTGAAAGCTAAAAGATAGAAATGATACTACCTATGACAGGAACCTGGAAAAAAGCAGGGACAACAATTCTATCTACACACAAAGTACATTTCAAGCCAAGACTGGGTAAGAGATACAAAGAAGGTCACTACATCCTTGCAATGAAACAATGCAACAGAAAAAGATAACAATCATAAATACATATGAAACAAATACCAGAACTCACAACTATATAAAACAAACATTAATGACATGAAGAGCTAAGTAAGTACTGATACTATTGTATTGGAGAATCTCAATGCCCCATTGTCACAATTAGACATACCAACCATACACACACAAAAAAAAAAGATCAATGAAATCTTAGAACTGAACCAAAACTTTTAAACAAATGGATTTATTGCAGAAGTCTACAAAAGAACATCAGAATACACATTTTCCTCAGCTGTGCATGGAACATTCTCCAAAATAGACAACATACTATCCTGTAGAATATGTTTAAGTAAACACAAAGCAACCGAAATTAAACCATGCATACTATCACACTATAGTGCAATGAAAATAGAAATCAATGGCAAAAGAAACCACAACAACTTCATAAACACATGGAACTTAAATTTAACAACCTGCTGAACAACCAGTGGGTAACAGATAAAATTAAAGAAGAAATTAGGCAGTCTCTACAATTAAATGATAACACCAATACAACATACCAGAACTTATGGGACACAATGAAAACGATCCTAAAAGGGAAAATCATAGTGGTGAATACCCATATCAGAAAAACACAGCAAGCTCAAATAAATGACCTAATGTTGAACTTCAAGCTACTAGAATAAGGAGAAGTCAATTCCAAAACTCATAAAAGAGAGGAAATTATAAAGATCAGAGCAAAAATTAATGTAATTGAGACTAAGAAATAAATAAAAAGAATCAATGAATTTGAGTCAGTTCTTTGAAAGATTAAATAAAATCAACAACCTTTAACTAACTTAATCAAAACAGAAAATAAAAGACTCAAACCCATGCAATTCATACTGAAAAGCATGAAATCACAATGGATTCTATAAAAATCCAGAAGATCATCTATACCTACTTCAAGAACTGGTATAATAGTAAGATGAAAAATTCAGAAGAAATGGACAGATTCCTAGATATATATGAATTACCAAAGCTGAATCAAGAAGATATAAAAATTCTAAATTAACCAATATCAATCAATGAAATTGAAGATGTAATTAAAAACCTACCTACAAAGAAAAGCCCAGGCTCTGACAGATTCACTGAATTATTCAAGAAATTTAGAGAACTCACAACACTACTTCTCAAACTCTTTAACGAAACTGAAAGGGAAGCAACACTTCCAAATCCTGAAAGCAAGCGGTAACCTAATACCAAAACCAAAGAAGCAGCCAACCAAAAAAAGAGAATTATATGCCAAACTTCATAATGAACATAGATGTAAAAATTCTTAATAAGATACTGGCAAACAGGATGCAGCAAATTATCAAGAAGATTATACACCAAGACCAAGTAGGATTCATCCCAGTGATGCAGGTATGGTTCAACATATGCAAATCAATAAACATAATACACCACATTAACAGAGTCAAGGACAAAAACCATATAATTATCTCAAAAGATGCAGAAAAAGCATGTGACAAATCCAACACCCATTCATGATAAAAACTACAGAAAATTGGAATATATGCTCAATCTCATAAAATCCATCTATCTCAATCTCATTAAATCCATCTATAACAAACTAACAGCCAACATTATACTAAATGGACAAAAACTAAAAGCTTTCATTGAAAAATCAAAATAAGGATGTCTACTGTCCCCACTTCTATTCAGCAAACTTCAGGAAACATTAGTCAAAGCAATTAGACAAAAGAATGAAATAAAAGGACTAAGGATAGGAAAGGAAGAAAAACAGCATAGTACTGGCAAAAACACAGATCTGAGGATCAACTGAACAGAACAGAAGTTGCAGAAACCACTCGAGACATAATTAGCCACATTATCTTTGACAAAAGTTCTAAACACATTTACTGGAAGATACACTCTAATAAATGGTGCTGGCGAGGCTGAGACCCAATGTTCCTAAACTTAAGGTCAGTTTGGCCAAATAAGCTAGACCCTATTTCAACATAAAATTAAAAGTGATGTTAAACAGCTAAATGGTAAAGCACTTGTCTAGCATGCCCAAGTACCTGGAACTCCTAAAGCCAAAAAAAAAAAAATTACATTGACAAATATACCAACTGGGAAGATGTTCCTGATCAATTTAATGTGAAAAACATAAGATGTGTATGATCACTTTTTTATTAAAATAGCATTTGATACATGTTATTTTTCTATGCTTATATAAATATCTGCATGTACATGAGGCTGAACAGAAGACAGCCAAGAAGAACACAGCCTCAAAGTCCTAACAATGTTTAATGCAGAAGGCAACCATAGGAGAGAATCAAGAGAGGACATTTATTTTTTACATTACACATTTCTGCATACTTTGAAACTTTATGAAACATATATATATATTACTTTCATAATATTTAATTACTCAATGGAAACATTACAAGATAAAGATAAGGGCAGGATGTTCAAAACAATATGCAGAATGCAAGGTCATAACTTCTCATATTTTTACATTTGCATTCAAATCACTTCAATTCAATTAACCACAATATTTCATGACAATTTTTTTCACAAAGGCCTCCACATGTGATTAAAGGTGAATTATATAACACAATGATAACTATAAAAATTTCACAGTCTCCGTCTCTAGAAAACTTAAACACCCTAACACCCTGGAGTGATATGCTGAATTTCACCACCACAACAAAAAGGGGTCAGCGAAGCTACGTCTCCCTCACTGTTCAACTCTGAATTTGTCACTGTGAGTCTGAATAAACCCTATGTATAGTGAAATATTTTGTAGTATAAACACAATGAATGCAATCTTCTTAAATAAAGAGATAAAAATAACACTGATTTTCAAAGCATGACAAGTCTAAGGTTTAATTATGAATGACTGGCAAATAAACAGCTCCTGGCCACACATAACATGTGTACTAGATGATCAAATGATAGAAGAATCTGATTTTGTTTCTTTTATCAGAAAAAAAAATTTAAACAGCTAGATATTCTGGTGGCTACACATCTTTATAATTGTACACATGGTTTAAAAAAATGCTTCAATCTTTGAAATCTACAGCTGCAAAACACTATCAAATGATATTCAATAGTCAAAATATAAGCACAAAGCAAATCAAATGAAACTACAAGGACAAGCAAGTGCATAGACACATACATACAATGAATGTTTTAGATCATCTTACTGCAGTCATTACAACAAACCACAATTCTGACAGGGCTCAGAGAATGTGGTTTAAGGACCCATGGTGATTAAGGTCAAAATCTTCAAGATCTCCAGAGCCTGGGGCAGGTTATACTGAGTTCAACAGGATCTGTTAGAATTGGCAGTTAGTGTTCCAACACAACAACAATACTTTACGACAGGCAGTAACTATTTCTCCAGTCCCTGTTTCATCTCGTAAGAACACACTAATCAGAATCTAGCCTGAGGTATTTTAGTCAACTTAGTATATACATATTTTACATGTCTGGACTCTTACCTGAGAGACATTTTATGAAGCATCACTAAATATGTAATAGCACAATATAACTATATATGGGAAATAAACTGTAACAACTTTATTAATCAATTCTTAACTTTGTTCAATATCAACTCCCCATGAGACACAAGCCCTGCACTGATGTTTCTAAATATTTAAAATCTAAAGTCCCACAACAGTTGTAGAGACCAATAGGACAACACTTTCTTAGCTTACTATGTAAGCATTTGGTTAAACTGTAAAGTTAGCTAAAACTCACTTAATTGTGAATTATGAATTAAAAGTATCCACAATATTAATAACAAAAGTAACTAAGTTTTCTAATCCATCATCTTTAAACATTATTTTATCTTTGTTTAACGAAATAACTTTTTGTTCACTCCTGTATCAATTTTAAATCAAAAAGTCACATGAGTGAATAAAAAGTACTAGGTCATAAACCAGGTGACTCAAAATACTGAATTTCATAATGCTTCACAAACGAAAATTTTACAAATCTTTTTTTCCTTATAAAATAGAAATAATTTTATAAATATATATAGGGGGCCATTTGATTATTATAATACTAATAATCTTTCAAATCTTTCATGATGAAAAATCATCTTTGAGGATAAACTTTACTGCAAGAAAGAGAGATTTCCTAGGGGAAAAACTAAGTCCCAGACTCCTAATTTCAATTAGTAGATAAATCTTTAACACTCCAACTCACATATTCTACACAGACAAAACTATAAATCAAATGTTAATTCTTGAAAAAAAGGGCTACTTTTAAACAATGAAACATTTGTAAGTTAAAAATTCTTCTACAAGATAATCAGAGCTCTTCAGAGAGCTAACTGATTACCTAGGGCCAGAAAGCATAAAAAGTGAACACAGAAAATCATATTTTATGAGAATACTAACAGTATTATATTAAAAGAATTCAGAAGTCAAGTTACTGAGACATCCAATAACCACATAAGGGACAATTTGACCACCACAGAAAAGCACAATGGACTAAATTCAAGCGCATAAACAATTTAAATTTATGACTTTGAGGAGGGGGTAACACTGAGGCATGATGAAGGAGCCACGGAGCCTCTATAGGCCATGTGGCATGAGCTGAAGGCCTGCACAGCAAACTCCACCTAGCCATGCAGCCTTGGTATGCCACTTGGAACCTGGTAGGGCCCGGCCCAGTCACCCCAAGCAACTGGGGAGTTTTAGTGTGCCATGTGGCATGAGTTGAAGCCTGCACACCAAATTCCACCTAGCTGTGCAACCTTGGTACACCACTCAGAATCCAGTAGGATCTTCCCAAACAACCCCAAACAGCCAGGGAGCTTTGGTACATCACTCGGGTCCTGGTTAGGCACCACCCAGAGACCTCATGTAGCCAGGCAGCCTCTGTGCACCACATAGTGAAAGATAAAGGCCTGCACAGCGAACTCCATCTAGCCATGCGGCCTTGGTATGCCACTCAAAACCTGGTAGGGCTCCGGCCAGCAACATCAAGCAGTTGGGGAGCCTTAGTGCACTACTCCAGTCCTGGTACAGCCCCAGTCAGCCAGCCCAAGCAGCCGGGGAATTTCGATGTGCCACATGGGACGTGCTGAAGGTACATCCAGCATGCTCTCCCAATTCTGGGAGCCTACGGGTGCCGCTACGGACCTGGTAAGGCCTGGCTAATGACCTTCACTCAGCTGCGTAAACTCCCTCAAGTACAGACAGCCATCCTCAACCCAGGAAATACTGAGACTTTGCATTTGGCTGCCCCTGGGGAATACAGGAAAATCATAAAATGAAAGAGCAAAATACAATATCAAACATCCAGCCCATTCCAAACAAGCCTTGGAGACATGGAAATAGAATAAACTGTAAGCCACATACCTGAAACTGATGAAAGGATAGCAACTGAAGTAAAGAAACAACTCCATGAAGCTGTAAAGGAGCTCAGATCAGAAATACTCTCCCAGGTAAAACGAGAAATGAGAAATGTAATGAAAGAAATGCTGAACACATCTAAAGAAGAGATAGTTAAAAAACATAGAGGAGCACTGCAAAATGATGGAAACATTGAGGGAACAATATAAGAAACAATTAGAATACATGAAACAGATTCAAAGAGCTATCCATGAAATCAAAAATTCCATCGAAAGCTTGCAAAACTACCTCAATAAAGGTGAAGATAGACTTTCAGAACCCAAAGACAAGACTGCACCTAGTGAACAGGAAAGGAAAGATCTTTTAAAAATAAAAGGAAACAGGAAATAACAATTCAACAGTTGCAAGATGATGCAAAGGAAAACGATGTAAGAATGACAGGTGTAAACAAAAAAGATAACAACACAAAAGATATAAAAATATGATTTACAGAAGACCAGAAAATTTCCCAAACATGGGAAAGGAAACTGACATACAGATAACTGAAGCATAAAGAACAACGATTAGCCTTACCCAAAATAAATCTGCACCAAGAGATATAATAATCAACATCCCAGATATTCAACATAAGAACAGAATATTAAAAGCTGTTAGAGAAAAGAAGCAAATCACCTATAAAGGAAAGCCCACCAGAATCACAGCAGATTTCTCAACATAAACAATCAACTCAAAAAGAGCATTCAGTAAAGCATTTCTAATAATACAGGAAAACGACTTCCAACTCAGATTGACATACCCTGCAAAACTATCCTCCAAAACCAATGGAGAAATAAGATACTTTCACGACAAAGAACAGTTGAAGAAATTCATGACCACCAAACTAACCCTCGAAGGAGTATTCTAGGCAGACACAAAAATAACCACGACTTCAAGAACACCAAAAGAAAAAAACCACCAGGCAAGGAAAACAATAAAACAGAAGGGAAAGGTAAAGAACCAACTGCAGAAAGATAGCACGACAAAAATGAGCCAATATATACCACTTATAAGCGTTAATGTAAATGGCCTCAATTCACCAATTAAAAGAAACGGATAGGGAGAATGGATCAAGAAACAACATCCAACCATGTGCTGTTCACAAGACCTATTTATACCAAAAGGAAATTCATAAACTGAAAGTCAAAGGATGGAAAACAATGCTTCATGCAACAGGAACTGACCCTCCCACCCTCCCAAAAAAGCAGGGAGAGCTATTCTGTTTGCAGACAATGTGAACTTCAAACCCAGAATGATCAAAAGAGATAAAGAAGGTCACTACATACTGGTTAGGGGAAAATTTCAGGAGAAAGAGATAACAACCTTAAATATACATGGACCAAATATGGGAGCACCCAACTATGCAAGACAAACAAGGTCACTACATACTGGTTAGGGGAAAATTTCAGGAGAAAGAGATAACAACCTTAAATATACATGGACCAAATATGGGAGCACCCAACTATGTAAGACAAACATTAATAGGAATGAAAAATCAAATAAGCAATATCACAATTCTAACGGGAGACCTTAACACCCATTGACACAAACAGCCAGATCAACTAGACCAAAAATTAGCAAAGAAGTAACAGAATTGAGTCAAACTTATGAACAAATGGACTTAGTAGACTTGTACAGTGCTCCATCCAACATCAGAATACACATTATTCTCAAGTTTCACATTGAACATTCTCTAAAATAGACCATATACTAAGCCATAGAACATGCTTAAGTAAATGCAAAAGAATCAAAATTATCCCATGCATATAATCTGATCATAGTGCCATGAAACTGTAAATTAATGACAAAAGAAAGTGCAAAAACTTCATGAAGAAATGAACATTAAATAATACAGTCATGAACAATCAATGGGTCACAGAGAAAATTAAAGAAGAAATTAAACAGTATCTACAACAAACTGAAATGCAAATACAACTTACTGGAACCTGTGGGATGCAATGAAAGCAGTCCTCAAAGGGAAATTTATTGCTGTAAATTCCCACATCAGGAAAACAGAACAGACATAAATAAATAACCTGATGCTACAATGCAAACATCTAGAAAAAGAAGAGCAAGTCAAGCCCAAAGCCCAAAGAAGGGAGGAAATTATAAAGATCAGAGCAGAAATCAATGCAATTGAAACTAAGAAAACAATACAAAGAATTAATGAATCGAACAGTTGGTTCTTTGAAAGAACAAATAAAATTGATAAACCCCTAGCCAACCTTATCAAAAAGAGGAAAGAAAAAACTCAAATTCATGCAATAAGAAATGAAAAGTGTGAAATCACTACAGATTCTGTGGAAATACAAACGGTCCTTAATGCCTACTTCGAAAACCTTTACTCTTACAGGTTCGAAAACACAGAAGAAATGGACAAATTCCTAGAAACATATGAACTACCAAAGCTAGATCAACAAGATGTAAACCTGCTGAATAACCCAATTTCAGTTAATGAAATTGAAAACATAATTAGAATCTTACCAACAAAGAAAAGTCCAGGTTCTGATGGATTCACTGCTGAATTCTACGAGAAACTCAAGGAAGATGTAATGCCAACATTCCTCAAATTTCAATGAAATTGAAAGGGAAGCAATTCTCCCTAACTCATTCCTGGAAGCAAGTATTACCCTCATACCAAAACCAGAGAAAGACCCAACCAAAAAAGAGAACTACAGGCCAATATCCCTAATGAACATAGATGCAAACATCCTCAATAAAATACTGGCAAACAGAATGCAGCAAGTCATCAAGAAGATTACACACCACAACCAAGTGGAATTCATCCCAGAACTGCAGGGATAGCTCAACATATGCAAATCAATAAACTCAATACACCATAACAATATAGCCAAAGATAAGAATTGCATGATCACCTCAATAGATTCAGAAAAAGCTTTTGATAAACTCCAACACTCATTCATGATAAGAGTCCTAAGGAAAATCAGAATAGATGGTTTTTACCTCAATTTCGTAAAAGCCATCTATGACAAACCAATAGCCAGCTTTATTAAATGGTCAAAAACTGCAAGCTTTCACTCTAAAATCAGGAACAAGACAAGGCTGTCCACTATCACGATTCCTATTCAATATAGTGCTGGAAACATTATAAGAGCGATTAGGTAACAAAGAGAAATAAAAGGAATAAGGATAGAAAATGAAAAAGTTAAATCATCATTATTTGCAGATGACATGACACTCTACATAGAAAACCCCCAAAATGCCATTGTAAGACTTCTAGATGTAATAACCAAATTCAGTAATGTAGCTGGATACAAAGTCAAAAATCAATAGCATTCCTGTACACAAACAACAAACTCAAACTCACTGAGAGAGAAATAAAGAGAAACCTCACCCTTCACAATAGCATCCAAAAAAATGAAATACTTAGGAATCAATCTAATAAAGGAAGATCTATCTATACAGTGAAAATTGCATTACTCTGAAAAAAGAAATCAAAAAGGATTTCCCAAAATGGATAGGAAGAACCAGCATTGTGAAAATGGCCATACTCCCAAAATTGTTACACAGATTTAATGCATTTCCAATCAAAATACTATTAGCACACCTCACAGATCAGAGAAATCATTCCTAAAATTCATCTGGAACCAAGACACCTAGAAAAGCGAAGTCGGTTCTGGTTAACAAAGGCAAGGCAGGAGGCATCATAATCCCTGACTTGAAGTTATACTACAAAGCTATCATGCTAAAATCAGCATGGTCCTGGAATAAAAGCAGACTTCATGATCAACTGAATACATTAGAAGATAAAACCACAAATACAAACACACTCAGCCGCCTTATCTTTGACAAAGGGGCCAAACATAGGTTCATTAATAAATGGTGCTGGAAAAACTGACTTTCCATATGCCAGAAACCAAAACTGAATCCATGTCTATCACTACGCACTAAACTAAAGTCAAAAATGAATCAAAGATCTAAATATTAAAACAGAAACACTAAATCTGTTGGAAGACAAAGTAGGTAGAAACCTTGAAGACATAGGGGTAAGCAGAGAATTCACAAACAAAAATCAACAGGAAATACTTCCCAGAATCAACTACTGGGATCTTGTCTTATTAAAAAGTTTTTGCATGTCAAAAGAAATCTCCAACAGAGTGAAAATAAAACCCACGAGTTGGGAAAAAATCTTAGTCAACTGTCCCTCAGACAAAGGACTTCTAGCTAGAATATATCAAGAATCAAAAAAAATCAGTCCCTCAAATTCAAAGACCTAATCCAAAAATGGGCATCTGAGATGAATACATACTTCTCAGCTGAAGAAATACAAATGGCAAATAAATACATGAAAAAATGTTCAGCACCATTGGTCATTAGAGAAATGCAAATTAAAAATTCCAACTCACTCCAAAAAGAATGGCCAGGATCAACATAACAACCAATAACACATGCTGGAGAGGCTGTGGGAAAAAAGGAACTCTTATGCACTGTTGGTGGGAGTGCAGACTAGTGCAATCACTGTGAAAATCAGTGTGGAGGTTCCTCAAAAAGCTGGGATTAGAAGTCCCATTTGACCCAGCTATCCTGCTTCTGGGCATTTCCCCAGAAGAACTGAAAGCATCATACCACAGTGATATATGTGTACCCATGTTGATAGCAGCACAATTTGTAATAGCCAAATCTTGCAAACAACTCAAATGCCCATCAACTGAGAAATGGATAAAAAAAAAGATGTGGTATTTTTATAAAATGGAGTATTACTCAGCTGTAAAGAACGATCACACTGAGGCTGTTACAGCTAAATGGATGTGATTTGAGATCACACTCATAAGTGAAATAAATCAAACTCACACGTGTAAATACCATGTTGCCTCCCTAGTGTAAGAAACTGAAAGAGTAAATAAGATGCAAAATCTTCAATAGATACTGTGAAAGGGTAAGAAACTGCTCCAAGGGGAGGAATAACTCAGATAGGGAAAAGGAAAAAAAAAGGGAAAAGAAAAAAGGTACAAATTTGTGTATATACACCTAAGATAGCCAAGATGATTGTTCTACTAATTCTGTTCTTGAAACAAAACAGTTAACATTCATGGGATTAGATCAATGTTGCATGTCTATATCTGGTAATCTCAGTAATTCTTTTGAAGATAACTATACAAAATAACAACCTTTGTTAAATTCCTACCACTCTGTTTTGAAAGCCTCTATTATTGTTGTTTTGGAGTTTTTGTTATTGTTATTTGTCTCTTTTGTTTCTTGTTTTCCTTATATTTTTGTTTTGTTTTGTTTTTCCCTGTAGTACAGAAAGGATAGATGTACGTGTATAGGTTTATACATGCCTATAGTTTCTCCTAAAGAGTTTACAAGAATTGTTTTTATTATGTGTGATGGTATGAACAGCTATTTTGAAGAAAACGAGACACAGTGTTAGCCATTTCTGATTTCCTATCATCTTGTTTTGAAGTCCTATATAATGCTTGTATTCTTTTGTTTTGATTGGCTTTACTCTGTTGTGTTTTATTTGATTTTATTGTGTGTGATTGTTTTTAAGAAAAGGAGACATAAAAGTTACCATTGTTCATCTCCTGTTATCTTGTTTGGAAGTCCTGTAACGTTTCCATTTTTTTTGTTTTGATTGGTTTTATTCTGTTTTCTATCATCTTATTTCAATATGTCTGAAGGTATGGACAGTTATTTTGAAGAAAACAAGACCTTATGGTAGCCATTGTTGATTTCCTATTGTCTTATTTTGAAGCCCCATAATGCTTTCATTCTTTTTTTTCAGTTGGTTTTATACAATTTTGTTTTGTTTGAATTTATATTGTGTGAAGGTACGGACAACTATTTTGAAGAAAACAAGAGACATTATGGTAGCCACTGTTGATTTCCTGGTGTCTTGTTTTGAAGTCCTGTGTTGCTTGCATTATTCTGTTCTGATCTGCTTTGTTCTATTTTGTTTTGTTTTGTTTTAATCTCTTTAAAATTAACTTAAATTAAATTAAATTAAAAATACTGAGGCATGAATCCAAGGTCTTCACACTGAACTATGTCTCCAGCTCTGCACTGATTTATTTTGAAACAAGGGTTCCCTAAGTTTCCCAGCCTGGTCTCAAACTTGTAATTTTCCTGCCTAAGAGTGCTAGTATTACAGGTATTACACCAGGCTTCATAATAATTCATCACTGTGAATATTAGCAAGTAAAGGGAAAAAAATTAAGGCTTCCTCCTGCCTTTACAGTATGAAAGATAATCAAGAAATTGATGTGAAGAAATTCTCCCACACAAGTATTCTGATTGATAAGAGAAAAAGAAAATCTCCATTTCACAAATTTAATAATTCATGACACATAACAGTCATGAATGACTGCTAGCAAGGCATTCACATGAAGCCAACAAGATATTATGTCACTCTTGATGGAAGTGAAGATATAAAATATATTTCTGGGAAGGAAAAAACAAAACAACTAAATTTATTCAAACCTCTAGATCTCTTATTGTAGGAAATACAAAGAACAGAAAGGGACAATCACAAGGAACAGCAAAAACTAAGCATGGAAATTGTATAGTCTGGCTTCTTTGAAAAATTAATTTCTAGGAAACTAAAGAAATGGATGGAAGTTGGGCACGGTAGTGCACACCTGTAAACCCAGCACTTGGATGGCTGAGGCAGGATGACTGCTGTTAGTCTGAGGCCAGTTTGGGCTACATAGTAAGTTCAACACCAACCTGAATTACACAGTGAAATTCCATCTCAAAAAAAAAAAAAAAAAGAGAGAGAGAGAGACAGAGACAGAGACAGAGACAGAGACACACAGAGAGAGGAAGAGAGATGGATGGAGGAAGAACCAATCAATTAAAAAACAAATTTAAAGTATAGTGATCAAATGGAATGTTTGGGCCTTACTTAGATTCTGATTGTGGCAAACTATAAAGAGAAAGGTGACTACAGAAATGTGAACACTGCATAAATATATGGTGGCATGACGAAGGAAATGATCTTTCTTATCTGCTTTGGTTCAGTTTTTGGTGTTATTTTTGTTGATAATGTTATTTTGCTTTTGTTTTTGTTTTTGTGTTAGTTTTGTTTTAGTACCAGTGATCAAAGTCAGGCACTAACACATGCTAATCTTATGCTCTACCACTGAGATGTGCTTTTCCTAGCCAAAGAAAAGATTTTTAAGTGAAACAAATGATATTGCGTTTATATTTTAAAAGAGGTCCTTATCTTTTAATGATAAAAGTGAAATACTTATGAGTGATATAACATCTGAAATTTGCTTCAAAATTAATTGAGGGTAGAGAGCAGAGAAATAGGTGGGGAAATTCATAAAAGATAATCAGTAATGATTAAAGTTGGACGATGAGTACAACTTGGATCATTGTCCGCTTTGGTGTAAGTTTGAAATTTTTCATTAAGACTTTTTAATTGAACAATCATTTTGTAAGTAATAAAAGGCACCTAATGTTTATTCAGCAAAGAGGATATTTGCATATTGAGTTTAATGCCATCTTGAGTATACTGAAAATCTTATAAATCAATGTTTACTTATAACAGTGTTTAACAACATCAACACTGTAGACGATGGGCCAGAAGCTACAGCTATTTGATAAAACAATAAATACACAATAAAGACAGTAACTTCATGATAGGTAAATCTCATTAGGTAACACGTTTTTAAGGCAAACAGAGCATCTAACACAAAATATAGCACACAATGCATTGTGTCTAACAGGGGTTTTAAAAATATATTTAGCACTAAAAGCTCCTTCATTTAATATATGGACTAAACAATAATGCTATGCATTGATTGATTTTGTTTTTAAAGACCTAGAATAATAAGATTCTTCCATCAATAAAATTCTTACTCAAAACCTATTCTATCAGACAAAATTACAGACTAATTCATGTTACGATTTATACATTGTGTCAACCTGAGAAATCTAGAAGCTTAATTAAGTCACTCAGCAGCTCTACATCCTGGGATGTAGAGAACAAGCAGTTACCTGCTCATTGTGTCAATTTGAGAAGGTCAGAAGTTTAACTAAGTGATGCAGCAGCGGGCCAGTGCCCTTAAGTTTGCAACATCCTCAGCCTGTGCAAGAGGGCAGGCAGATCGTGTGAGTGCTACTCCCACCCCAGGGGAGCAGCCTGCATACTATAAAAGGCAAATGAGGAGGGACTGATTGCTGCTTCTTCGGAGGAGCTCCAGTCTTTGCCTGCAGCTTGGATGACATCCCCTGGCTTCTAGCACAGACTGCTCAGCTTTGTTGTACTCTTCAGTCTTCGTCATAGACTTTTTTTTTTTTTTTTTTTTTGTGGCACCGGGAATTGAACTCACAACCTCGCGCCTGCCAGAGCAGGCGCTTAAGGCACTGAGCCAAACTCCCGGCCCTGGTTTTTTTGAGGCAGGGTCGCACTATGTAGCTCAGGCCGGCCTTGCGCTCGCGTTGTGGCCCAAGCCGGCCTCGAACCCACAACGCTCCGCCTACCTCAGCCTCCCTAGTGCTGGGATTAAAGGCGTGCGCCACCACGCCCGGCTTCGTCATAGACTCTTAAGTCTTCTGTCACAGATTCTTCAGTGTTGCATTGTAGACCCATCGGCCTCCTGATACAAACTTGCATGGGACACTGCAGTAAGCTCCAGCCCTTGGGCTGGATCCTTCACCCTCCAGCTTGCAGATACCCTCTGCACGCCCCTTTATTCAATTTTGTGACTGACCATTGTAAGTCAATCTTGTTATTTCTTATACAGTTGTATATCTTGTGTTACATCTGTTTCTCTAGTAAACCCTGACTGATACAATTCCTCACTATGCATTTTTTACAGAAGATTAAAAGCCATGCTGTTTAATTAAAATTTTTTGTTGAACAGAAAATAATTAAGCCAATTATTCAGGTAATGTCAATCAGAACGTCTATCAAAACTCAATTCTCCATGTAAAACAGCTACATGATAGTCATGCAAACATCTCTTTTTTTCTGATAATTCTAAGTACAAAAGATAATTCATAAATAAATACCCAAGAAGAGATTTCAATTTCTGCTATAATAATTTTCAAAGAAGAAAAAAAGAAACTGTGACTCATTAAGACTTAAGACTCATTAATCTCTTAAAATTTTTAAACAACAGTCTTTGATAGCACACAAAAAATATACCTATTCACAGGTTTCTTCTTTAGACATTTTTTCTTTCCCTCAATAATTTCCATTCTGATATTGAATTTATCTAGCAAATTTTAGTTATTTTAATATTTAATATTAATACTTAAGTGATTTTAAGATTTTATTCTAAAATTTCAATGTGCTTCTTTTTATACATTCTATTTATTTTCTGAGAACTTCAATCTTAGCATTAATTTTAAAAGTGCTACTCCTCACCTAATGGTGTAGAGTTGTAACTGCTGTTGTAAGAACCCTGTCTTAAAATTCTAACATCTAGGACATCTCAGGGATGACATTTTTTTGTTTTGCAAACTTGGGAAATGAACCCAGAATTACAGCCTTTCTGTTTCCTTTGGTTTTTTGTTTTGTTTTGTTTTGTTTTTGTTTTTGTTTTTGTTTTTGCTTTTGTTTTTTTGATTTTGAGACTAGGTCTCATTAATTGGTTAAGTTGCCTAGGATAGACACAAACTTGTGATCACAAGTTTGTGTCTATCCTAGGCAACTTAACTCAGTCTCCCAGGGTACTGAGATTTCAAATGTACGCCACCATACCAAAGCTGTTTTTGTTATTGATGCTGTAGTTAGTACTACAGGAACAATTCTGTTAGATTCAAACTACATGCATCAACCTATCTACTATAAACTGTGGTTTCAAAATCAGCTCATTTTCCCAAGGTTTTTCAGAACTAAGCAGTCTTTGTGCATCTGTGTCACCTAAAGGCCAATCTGGGTCACCTAGTGTTCAAACGCTTTTGATCTGTTTAAATAATTTCAACACATGTTTAGTTCATGGAATAGTTTGGTACTTTTTATACTATGTCATCTTTCTCTACCTCATTCCTTTCTATGATTTCCCCAATGCTCTTTGCCTCCCAAGCCCTTTTTCTCAATTTTTTGGCTACAACACTAGCTTTTGGCAGGGGAATGAGGGAGGGGGGGTCTTCATGCTATCGTACATTTCCTGCAACTACACCTGCTAAAGGAGTGGAAAGACAAAAATTTTTTTTAAAGATCAAAAACTAACAGATCTTCTCTTCATGTTCTTTGAACTACAGGAATCTCTTTATTCTCTGGTCAAAGAAAAAGATTATCTTAGAGAGTTTTAGATTTCTGAATTGCAACCACCACCACTGCAGGAGGATAGCTTCATGATTACAGTCTCTCTTGGGCCCCACCAAGAGTGAAACAAAAACCAAAACCCAAAACAAAACGGAAACAGTAATTGCCCACACCACCTCTTTATGCAAGGGCCCTTCTTTCCAGCCCTCTGACCATAAACAGAAAAAGAGGATTTCTTGGAGATTTTTCTCCCTACAGCCATTGTGCAGACTGAGAATAGAGGATGCCCTGGAGTCCAAAACAGGAGATAAAGGAAGGCTTGTGGCTGGGGGTTTTCAAATAGGAAACTCTCCAGTATCAGTTGCACCTCCAGTTTTAATCTCTCTCCTAAACCTCCTACTATTATGTACTCTTCAGGGACTTCAAACACTTACTTTTTGTAGTCTGTTTAGGATTTTTAGTTGTAATCCATGGGGGACATGGATAAACTCTGCTTTCTCTATCTTAACAGAATCAAAGCTGCAGAAATTCCAGAAATAAAACATGATATTTATGGTCAATAGCTTTTTGAGAAGGTTGCCAAAGCAATTCAATGGGCAATGGATAGATCTTCAACAAATGCTGGCCGGATGGGGGGGCGGTGTTTGGTACAAGTAGACATTCATATGCAAATAAAGATGATGATGATAATGACAAACTTGGACTTCTGTCTCACTCATATTCAAAATTAATCTCGAAATGTATCATATGAAATGCAATAAAATAAAAACCAAATACTATAAAAGTTTTAGGAAAAACACAAGGTTGAAAACTGAATTTGGACTAGGCAAAAATTTCTTTGATAAGACACCAAAAATACAGACCATGAAAAAAATTATAGAGAAGTTTCATCAAAATTTAAAACATATTCTCTTCAAAAAATATGATTTAGGAAATGCACAAACAGGTCATAAACTGAGGGAAAATATTTTCAAATCCTGTATCTAATTTCTAAAATGGATTTGAAATTAAAATTAAAACACTCACCTCTCACAACTCAAGACAATCAACCTGATGAAAAACTGAGTTAAAATTTAATAGACATTTCACCAAATATACGCAAATGACAACCATAATGAAAAACATTTTTTGGTCCTTAGGAAAATGCAAATTATAACCACACCACTACCATATCTGAAAACTTAATTTTTTTATTAAATAAATATGCCAGAATTTTTGAAAATTCAGAAGATTCAAAAATTAATGAGGACTCAATAGATAAGGGCTATAGACAATCACCTCATTTTTCATTTCATACTTGCAGTTATGCCCAGTCATAAATTCATATATGGTGTTACCTGATAAACAACAAACAATTTAATTCAGACCTAGGCTTTGAAATGCTACTTTCAAATGTAAAGAATTGCTAAATATTTTTCTCTTAGAAAACTTTGAATTAAGAATAACCAAATTTGAAAAGCTGCTTTACTCTACCGGGGGATTGAGCTCAGTGGTGTAAGTACCTGCGCAAGGTTTTGAGTTCGATACCCAGTACCAAAAAAAAAAAAAAAAAAAAACACTCTAGCTTTATAAAAAGAAAAGAAAGTAACTTCATCTTCTAAAAACAAAAGGACTTTTTGTGTTCCGCACCATACTACTTGTAGGGTTATAAACAGGATTATATATTTCCTGAAGAAATGCAAAGAGCCCTTTTTTAGTCAAGCACAATTTTTTTAAAAGATAATAAAACAAAACAGAACAAAGCAGATCAGAATAAAACAATGCAAGCAACAGAGGATTTCAAAACAAGACAATGGGAAATCAACAGTGGCTACCATAAGGTCTCTTGTTTTCTTTGAAATAGTTCTCCATATCTTCACATACAATGAAGTCAAACAAAACAAAATAGTATAAAATCAATCAAAACAAAAGAATGAAAGCATCAAACATTTAATAGCTATTTACTGATATGGTTAAATTAAAAGTCAATCATTTAAAGAGAAACATGGGTTTTTCTAAAGCTTACCTAGAAATGATCTGCTTACAAGTATGCCTTCACATATACATAATTCTACCAAGTAGCAAAGATCTAGGTATTTCATATAGAAGACTTCACAGAAAATATCATCATGGTTAAACTATCAATGCAGAAACATTTCTGAAGAATCAACATAGTTTTCGCCTAATCATGTAACACATGTATTACTCAATACACATGAAAAGGTAACAGTGATACTAGAATTATCTAACAAATCATTGCTGATTGCTTAATACAGGAGGTTCTAGCTACAATGCTATTGTAATAGTCAAACTCATTAAAATTAAGTAAGAGTAACACTGTCTAGAAAACACAAGTCTACATAATTAAATCAAATGAGGGAAATTAAACAGTAGATGAATGGGTTTTGGAGACTACCTCTTCCATTTCCCAGCTGCTAGACCATAGGCAAATGTTCTAACTTTTCTGGGCCTCAGTGTATCTATAAGATGGCCATTATAATTTATCCCTCACGGAATTACGAAGATTTACAAAGACTTCTGATGTATTTTAAGCTAACTTTCAAACTCCTTGATTATCTTCTTACAAAAATCAGAGAGGGGGAAAAATGTCTTCTAGTCTGAAAATTTCTTAAAACAAATAAGCAAAAGCATTCCATAAGTAGGCAAAATGCAACATTAATATCACAACAGAGAGACAGATACATAAGTAAAGCTCACTGTTTTTCTACATCTAGATAACAAATCTACTCAAAGACTGTTATTTCTATAATTTGGTTGTAAGAATTTTTACTCCTCCTGATATTATTATATTATATATTAACTCTCACTTAACAAAATATTTTTCAGTACAGAACTAGCAGACTACAGACTTTAGGACAAATAAATTCCTTTTACCACTCTCCTCTGTTGTCATATCAGATTTACCAATGTAACTACGGTGATCACAGTTTCTGTTTTAAATAATAAATTATAAATCTTCTAATGTCTCATAGATTCTCTGTTTCAGTGATGCTAAAATAGAGTTTAAATTCAGTACATTTCAAGTGGAATCTGAATGCTAATCACTTCCAGACTTAAACTACATACTTTCACTTACTCCTAGATTCTTTTTGCTCAGTTAACATACTGCAATTTTTTCCACCATCAAAGAATATGCTCCTGTAAAGGCAGCAATCTTACCATCTATTCCCACAGACTTTAGTCCACCATCCCTAAACCCTATGCCATTTGTGTGTAAGCCTATTCAACCTGGTGTGTATTCAATATGCTTTCTTTTATTGTTTGGGGGGTTTTGGCTTTTTGGGGGGAGGTCCTTTTGAGATAGAGTTTCACTATGCAGTTCAGGCTGGCCTCGAACTCACTTTGTATTGCAGGCTGGCCTTGAACTCTCAGCAATCCTCCTGCCTCAGTCTCCCAAGTACTGGGATTACAAGCATGTATCATCACACCTGGCTTCAATATATTTTGTTTTGCCTCAATTTTATACTTCTCAAAATCAAATTATTAAGTTAAAACTAATTAGCAACCTATTTACAAATGTTCACCAAATATCACTCTATTAACTGTGAAATAGTTTATCAACTCTAAATATCATACACTTATAAGAAATCTTCCAATTTAAAAAGTGCTAACATAAAAAATGGCAGATGATGATTATGAGATACCACTGATTAGATGACACATTCCACTTTCAGAGCTGACACATTTGAGCAAATATTATCAACCAATCAAATATACAAATACACAGTAATACAATTCCACTTCACTCCTGAGTCACTTACACCTACTATTAAATATTTAGGGTACTAAATTATAAATACTGCATTAAGTAACAACTTAATTTAAGAATAGTAAGTACCATATAATTTATCCTTAAGTATTTGTTAGTAGAATAGAAATAAGAACATAGCAATATGACATTATACCTAAATACAGTGTCTTAGTGAAGAAGCAAATAAAAGGACAGTGGTAATTAGGCACTTGAATTAGGTAACTGAAATGGAAATTTTTTTCAGGTGATAGATAATTCTTTAAAGAATAGACAGGAGTAGGACTGGGAACAGCTAGACCCAAGCCTCTCCCCATGAGTCAGCACCATTCACGGACCAGGGTTAGAGAGAACAAAGGCTAAACCAGCAAACAAGCCCAGTCTGAGAACCAGCGCCAGGCACGGGCCACCAGCAGACTGGGCACAGCTAGACCCAAGCCTCTCCCCATGAGTCAGCACACCATTCACAGACCAGGGTTAGAGAAAACAATGTTTGCACCAGCAAACAAGCCCAGTCTGGGAACCAGTGGCCCTGCACAGGCCACCACCATTCTGGGAACACCCAGACCCCAGCCCCTTCCAGAGTGTTAGTTGACAAACAAGTACCACTCCCCCATCCCTGATAAGTGACCAGCTTATCCAGAGAAACACAGGCTGTGATGATAGTTATTGAGGTGAAATGCAACTGGATGCCTGTGCTGCTTTGGTTTTTCACTAACATCGCAAGTCTAGGGCCAGTGATCTCATCATACATTCAGAGGATATTGGTACACAGTGTGACATCTAAGGGGGATCTCCTTCTGAAGGTTGCAGCCATTGTTGATTCTCTATGGTCTTGTTTTGAGGTCCTATATCATTTCCACTGTTTTGTTTCATTATGTTAAATCCAATGGCAGGAGAAGCTATTTCAAGGATAGCAAGAGATATTACGGTACTTATTTTGGATTTACTACTGGCTTGCTTTGAAGTCCTTTATTGCATTCATTGTTTCGTTTTTATTGTTTCTATTCCATTCTGTTCTGTTTGATTTTTACTATGTCCAAAGGTATCTGCAGCTATTTTGAAGACATCAAAAAGCATCATGGTAACTACTGTTGATTTCATAACGTTCTGAAGTCCTGTATCTCTTACACTGGTTTGTTTTGATTGGTTTTATTCTGTGTATTGGGTGATAAACTATGTACCCCAAGTCCTCATATACTTTTGATGGGGCTGAGTTATTGGTTTGTTGTCTGGCACGGGGATTGGCAAGGTGAATGCTGCACCCGCCCAGGGGAGGAGCTGACATACAGTATAAGGGAAGGCGGGTCTTCCTCTTGCGCTTCCGCCTGCCCTCTCTCTCTCACATGCGCGCCACTCTCTCGCCAGCGCCTTGTGGTTGTGGCCGCCATGAACGGCACCCCCACCACACCATGCTGCCCTGGAGCCAACTAAATATAAACTAAAACTTCCAAA
Source organism: Dasyprocta punctata (assembly GCA_004363535.1). Lineage (NCBI taxonomy): Eukaryota > Metazoa > Chordata > Mammalia > Rodentia > Dasyproctidae > Dasyprocta > Dasyprocta punctata. The sequence goes on from RJWM01001772.1 coordinate 46,487, forward strand.
AAACTGTAAGAATAAACCTTTCCTTCCCTAATTTTGGGCATCAGGTATTTTGTCTCGGCAATGAGTGAAAAGTAACTAAGACATTCTGTAATACCCTCTTTAAAATAAAATTAAAGAAAAAGAATAGATAGAAGCATATAGAGAGTCAAACTTCAGAATCTACATTTTAATACCACCTTAATGATAAGAAGCAGACAAAATTCTCTCCCTCTTTCTAAAATGTTAAAAAATCATTATTGCATATTATTTTAGTCTAAGAAATAAATATGAATTCTGTACACATAAGACAAAAGAAATAAGACACTAAGGACTGAACCCAAGTCCTTCATACTGAGTTATAACACCTTCTCCTTTCTTTTTAATTTTCAAACAAGATCTCACTAAGCTATTAAATTGAACAGGTTGGGCTTGACTACGAAATCCTGTTGACTCTAGAGTAATAAGATCACAGCACACCTGACATGTATTAGTTATTATTAATAAATAATTTTTTAAATAGTAACAACAATTGATAACCAAAGATTAATAAGAGACTCAGCAATTTACTTTCAATCTAAGATCTGGTTCCATAAACTGGGAACTAAAACAGATTTGTACATCAGGTACGTTCCATCTTATTTACATCAAGTTCCCATAGTGAATTTGGAAAGGACCATAACATCAAGTATTTCTCTATTTGTCACACAAAGCACCATAGAATTCACATTTCAAACTTTGAAAACTGCAAACTACTCATTAGCAATGAATAATTGTATCAAAATTTTCATCTTACCTCTCCATTCCTTAATGTTGTAATGGTTCCTCTTGCCACACCCATTCTAAATAGTGTTTCTGTGGCCTGTAGAGAAGAAAAAAAAGTTAATATATGTAACTTCCATACAACTACGTATCTTGCTCCAAAAAAAGGTAAAAAAGAAAACTTCAAAAGTATTACATGCCCAGAAACTTCTAGAGAACCATTAAAAAGGAACAGTAAGAGGAAGAATTTCTAAATACCCTATAAATTATCATCTACATTTTTTTAATGTTATCAAGAGTCTAAACTGAACTATCTAAAAATATTATTTTGATATGTTAGTACATTTTCAGGTGTATAGTTTAAAATTAGTTCATGCAAATAAGTTTAAACAAAATTCCAATGCCATTTTTTGCAGAACTAGACAAGGCCACCCTAAAATTCATAGAGAACCTTGTAACTATGGGGAAAAAAGAAAATTACTGTAACAAGAAAAATTATACAATGGCTCACTATGAACAACAGTTACATACTTTTCATAACACACGGTAAATATTAAATACTACCTTAATCAAAATATTTATGTTGCCATATTGTGTGCATTATCATCCTGGCCCCTAGAGTATCAAGAAAATTAAATTCCCATCTTCTGTAATATGAAACTGATGGTGCATAAAATTGAATCGAGAATAGCAGTAGAAAACACAAGAAGGCAGAGCAGTGAGTTCCAGTAGTTTGGCTTCTCCAGGATAAAGTGTCTGGAATCTGAAGAATATTGGCTTAGGGAAGAAGTGAAGGGAGGGGAGGATACACAGGACAAAGGACAAGAAAATATTATTAAGTGATGCAGAAGAGATGAACCACACCACAGAGGATAAACCTGCTGCCAGTCAGGATGCAAACTGAAAGTAGTAACTTCTCTGCTCATGAAGAACTGCATCAGGAACAGGAGAATCTTATACAGTCATAGAAAGTGGGAAGAATGGGAGATACTGCTTCCCAAGTGGCACTCCAGAGATAGCAGTTGGTGAGCAACTGCAGTACAAGCACCCCAGGACACAGTCACGCAGAGCTGGAGAGGAAGCCATTGTGGAGAAAGGCTAGGTATGTGAACCTCAGTCCTACAACCAGCCCCTTGATGGCTTCACACTGTCAAGTTTCCAGAGTAGATGTGGAAAGGACGGTAACAAGAGACTGCTAGCAGTTGGAGAGCAGACCTGGGGCAGTCCCACTGAGAGGCAGGGACCGATGATCACAGATTTGGCTCCTGGGAGATTAAAAATAGGGTATGTTATTTCTTTTTTTTTTTTTAAGCGAAGAAAAAAACAGAAAAAAAGACATATAAAACAAAGACAACAAGCAAAAGAGACAAACAAATGACTAGAGTAAATACACAACAGTAACACTGCAGGTTTACAAAACTGGATGATAGAAACTTGACAATGGTTGCAATATTGTGTATCGTTATCTTTAAAATGGGTATGTTATTTCTTAACTAGCCCTCATAGATACCACTATAATGGATTAGCCTTTACTGCTGTAGTTCAGTTGATTGCATAGAAAAAAATTCTGACTCAGTAGACAAGTGAGTGCCAGTGAACTTGTCTGCCAAATCTACCTTTTTACCCAGGGAAGAGAACAGCAAGAGTTCCTAACTCAAGAACTGAGACTGAAACTCTGCAAGAATGCCTGCAACCTGATAGAAAAGGTCCTTAGCCTGAGTTAACTTCAGTTTTGCAGTGAGGGACCAGACTAGTAAATTGGGGTGTGAGAACTCAAAGAAACTACTTGGGAATCACATATGTAATGTATCACTGTAATATCTACTTTGCGTTCCCATCAGACATCTTATTGTTTTAACTTTCTGTACGTTTCTTAAATTATTTAGTAATGCAGGGATATGTTATGTTCTTTTATGGTTTCATGTGTATACTAGGTTGTTATTCTTATACGTTTGTTCGTTCACTAGCTCAGATTTAATAGGTAAGTGTCCTTTTCCACATTTCAGTTCTTTATCTAGTTTCTTCACCTCAAAACCCCAAGAATACTATTAAAATACATCTTTATTCTTTTTTCAAACAAATAGACTCCACCTTCCAAGTTTTAATCTTACCATACTGAGCCCCTCACAGTCACTCTTATATTTACAAGTAGAATTCCTTGATCCTCCACATCCTAAGCCTTTGACACTTCTGTATCTTACCTAACTTATTTTCTTCTCTATAAGCAAATTCTAAGAACCACATAGCTTTCCTCAATCACAAAGCGAAACCTCTTTCCCTCATATCTCATCCTTGCCTCCACAAAATATCCTCTGAAACTCTCAATACTAAACCTTCAACTCAAAGTACTCCAGTAAAATCAGAATCTCTATCAATCTTACTTTCTCATCTACTATTAGTCTCCCTTCCAAACCTCTATCTTAATGCCTAACACTATTCATACAAACACCCTCCATTCTCCCCACCTCACCTCACCTACCTCACTGCAGAGCAAACACAAATAATAAATGTGCATATAGAACAAAGAGGATATAACAGTAACAGCAAGGACTATCATATAGAAGTGCTATAAGATTGAATACGAGGATGCTGTCATAAATAAAAGCAATTCTTTTGGAAAAACGGACAAAATCAAAATCACCTAAAGTAAATAATGGAGTAAATATTAGCACGGGACATACAAAGCTAAAAATTATTCACAAAGAGATAAAATCCTACTGAAAAGCTTCATATAAGCCACAAACTCTCATTTCTCTACTCATTAAACTGCAGCAACACCCTCCCCCACCCCCGCAAAAAAAAAAAGGAGGAGAAAGAGGGGGCCACATATAATAAACACAGATACAAGCAGGTGAATGGAGAATCTTGGAAATACATCTCTGAACTCCACTAACACTCCCAAGGCAGAACAAGGGTTACAAAAGGAAAAGAAAACAAATACCAGGTAGCAGAAATCTATGAAAAGTTCTCAGAATGGATGCAGAAAACAGATGAATTCAGAGGAAATGAACCAAAAGTTTACAGTCATTACATTCAATATACCCATGGTGAATTTTGGAGAAATAGGTAAAAACCAGACAAGCTAACCAAAACAGTTCGAAATATAAACAACAGATTCAACAAGGATGTGGAATCCTTGAAAAGATGTCAGACAGAAACACCGAAAATAAAAGACAGTATAGAACTCATACACTGCAGAAATGACCAATGTGATGACAGTGTCTGATACTGAGGACAAAATAGCAAATTACAATAAAGAGCTCAAAGAAGCCAAAAAGAAAATAAGAGAATAAAAGAAGCCTATCCAACGGTTACTAGATGAAAACAAGAAGACCATTCTAAGGCTAGATGGAGTTAGACAAAATCTAGAAGACTGTATAGATGGATTCACTAACATGCATATAGAAATTATGCAAGAAAATTTGCCAAACATAGCAAAAGAGTTTAAAGTACAAGTTCACCAAGAAGTTCACCAAGACATATCCTCATTAAATTCACAGATATCCAGCAAGCAAATCCCACAATTTTAGAGGCAGCCAGAGAACAACGAAAAATCACACACAAAGGTACATAAATTAGAATCACAGCAGACTTCTAAGCACAAACACTGAAGGCTAAATGAGCTTAGAATAAAGTATTTTAAGCCCTAACAGCAAATAACTTCCAACCTAGATTAACTTACTCAAAAAAGCTATCCTTCAAAATAGATTGAGAAATAAGGTATTTCCATGAAAAAGACCAGCTCAGAAGACATGAGTGCTAAACCAACTCTGCAGAAAATATTCAGTAACATTTTCAACAGAAACAACAAATTGAACACAGCTAAAAATACAGAGGAAACAAGTGAGGTCAATGGATAAATGGCAACAAAAAACATCAGGAATGGTCAGGGATATAGCTCAGTGGCATAGCATCTGCGCAGCAAGTGCAAGGTCCTGAGTTTGATTCCCACTACCAAAAAAAAAAAAAAGAAAAGAAAAGAAAAGAAAAAGAAAAGAAAAGAAAAAGAAAAAATCAGGGAAAGAAAAACAAACAATACACCAACAGATAAAGAAGGTGATGACAGAAAATAACCAACACATCTCAGTGATATCTCTCAATGTTAATTGCCTCAACTCTCCAATCAAAAGACACAGACTGGCAGACTGGATCAAAAAGCAGAATTCCATAACCTGATGCATTCAAGAAAGTCATCTAATCCAAAAGGATTGTCATAGGCTAAAAATTAAAGGATGGAAAACAACATTTTATATACCAGGATTCCCAAAACAAGCAGAAATAGCAATTCTAATATCAGACATGGTAAACTTCAAGTTAAAACTTTTTAGAAGAGACAAAGAATGTCACTACATACTATTTAAAGGAACAATCCAACAAGAAGAAATAATGCTGGTAAACATATTTGCACCAAATACTAGATCACTTATGTTCATAAAACAAAAACTGCTGGAATAAAAAGATCAAATAAATATTAATACAATCATAATAGGGGATTTTGACACCTCACTTTCACAAAGAGACAGATCAACTAAACAAAAAACCAATATGGAAATTTCAGAGCTGAACCACAACTTTGAACATACAGATTTAATGGATATATACAGAGTAGTATACCCCTCTACAACAGAGTACATGTTCTTTTCACCAGCACACGATACTTTTTCAAAATAGATCAGAAACTAGTCCACAAATCCTGCTTAAGTAAATAAAAAGGAACGGAAATCACTCTGCATACTATCCAACCACTCTGCAATGAAAATAAAAATCAACAACAGAAAACATTTCAGAAAAGGCAAAAGCTCCTGGAAAATTAACAACATACTCTTGAACAATGTGTTACAGAATAAATCAAATAAGTTTTAAAGTTTCTGGAAGCTAATGACAATGACTGTACAAGTCAACAAAACCTGTGAGAAACTTGAAGGCAGTTTTAAGAGAAAAATCCATCACAATCAGTGCTCACATTAGGAAGACAACAAGCTGAAATAAATAAACTTATGAGAAGTCTTAAGACACTTGAGAAACAACAATAAATCAGTCCCAATTAAGGAAGAAAAATATAAAGATGGGAGAGTAAACTGAGACTTTAAAAACTGTAAAAAAAAAAATTTCCAATCAATGCGATTGGAAATGCAAAAGGTAAAATCACAATGACACACTATCGAAATCCAGAAAATAGACTATTACTACTTCAAAAAAAAAAAAAAAAAACACCCAACAACAATACTTCAACAAATCAGCAAATTTTGAAGGACAGATTCCTAGACATGTATAAACTACCAAAACTAAGCCAAGAAGACATAAATATGCTTAACAGTCCAATAACAAGAAATGAAATTGACTTGGTAATAAAGAATCTACCAACTAAAAAAAGTCCAGGACCTGATGGATTCACTGCTGTAATCTACAAAACCTTTAAGGATAGTACAGCACCAATACTCCTCAAGCTCTCCAAAGAAAGGGAAAGAGACAGAATGCTCCCAAACTTATTTACAGAATCCAGTATCAACCTGATCCTCAAACCAGGTAAAGACCCAACTGAAAAAGAGAACTATAGGCCAATCCCTTTAATGAACACAAATGCATTAAAGATAATTACTACATATGCCTGCATCAGAAAAATCTAAATATTTAGAACATTTTTTGTTTGTTGTATACTTATTTTTTTCAAATATAATTTCAGCTCAATGGTAATTTTCTGGCAGACTACTTTATTTTCTGCTACAAGTCAAGCCCCCCTAATCCAAAAATCGAAAAGACACAAAAACTTAATACCAACATGTTGCAACAAGCGAAAAATTCTACACCTAGCCTCAGTCTGGTTACAGTTAAAACACAAGCACACTAAAAAAGAATTTCTTTTTGAATCTCCAATTACACAAATATTAGATTGTATCTTTTACTATTATCCCACAACTCACTGAGTCTCCATTCAATTGTTTTTCAATCATTTCTTCTGTCTGTAAATGTAGAATGCATAATTCCTATTGATTTATCTTCACATTCATTGCCTTCTTCTTACCTCATTTCCAGTCTACTATTAAGCACATCTTTTAAAACTTTTAATTTTAGATATTATATTTTTCAGTTCCAAAATTTCCATGTTTTAAGTTTCTACTTTTCTGAAGAAAACCTCTCTTAATATACAAATGTGTTTACTGTTTTCCATGGGCCAGATTTATAACTGCGTTAAAAGCTCTGTCTGATTAATTCACATCTAATTATCTTTCTATTAAAAAGCAGTCATATCTCTTTTTGTTCATTTAAATGATTTAGTCAGGAATGGTGGCACACACCTGTAGTCCGAACACTTGGGAGGCTGAGGCAGGAAGATCGCTGAGTTCTACGCAAGCCTGAGCTATGTAAGTGAGTTCAAGGATACCCTTCACTACACAGCAAAACCCTATTTCAAAAAACAAGCAAACAAACAAACAAAAACTGAATGATTTAGATTGATTCAGTACAACTTGGGTGTCCTGTGAGAATCATGGCTCTGTTAAAAGTATTATGGAAAATGCTGATGGAGTAAGGGAGAGTAAGTAGTCATCTGGTTAGGCTCAGTCTGAAAGTTCTGTCTAGCTTTCAATAGGAAATAGTTTCGTATTGGTTCTGTGTTTCCTGTGCTGCTCTGGGTCTGTTCCAAGTCACTCTGGGTCTTTTCCAGAATGACTCAGGTACTCTGAGACCTGCACAGTGGTTTTAATTTTAGTTTTGCTCTTAAAGGTGCTGCCTTGCTGCCTGACTCTATTGCAGGCAAGTGCCAATTAGAGTTAAGAGTTGTGCCAGTCCAAATACAGGTTTGGTTAGGCTATTCCTTTTTCCAGCTCTTCATGTTTTATACTGTCCTCATACTGACCAGGGCTATTTTATTCTGGTTCTCTGGCCAAAAAGATGGGATTTCTCTTTGAATATTTTGTTGATTGGTTTGGTTTTGCACTCATATTTGATTTCTTAAGACAAGTTTTAAGTCATTAAGATACCCAGGCTGTGCTCCAATTTGTAATCTTTCTACCTTATGAGACTGCAGGCATGTACCACCACACCCTGATGTCTTCAAGTTTTGACTGTTTGCACTGGTGTCCCAATTGCAGCCACTTAGTAGGGATATGCCATTGGGACAAAGTGACCAGAGAAAATAGAATGAAAATTACAATGGGGATCCTTCCTTTCTTACTAGAACTTCAGAGTTCCCTTTTTCATGATCCTTTGGTCAAAAAAATGCAATTTAATTTCCAGTTTTAACTACCTGCACTGTTCATGCTTCATCCTTTAATCAAGTCCTACCCTCAGGACAGAGTCAATAGGAGAAAAAGACAAAACACCCAAATCAATGGTTTTATTTCCTCCACACTCTTGCCTTGTTTGGGCCCTTTTTCCCCATTTTCTGGGTAAAAAGACAGAATTTCACTCAGAGCTGTTGCGACAAGGGTCCTGAGTTACAGCAGCAACTACAAACATGAAAAAACATCAAGAGGCACCTGGATCCGGGGAAAAACAGAGTAATAATGGTTTTGAGACTCCACAAATATCTTGGCTGCTATGCTAATGAATGTGTTTATTTTAAAAAGCATTATTAAATTAGTTTCAGGTATTGCTTCCTATGTGATAAGCAGATAGCCTAAAGCTCAATTTTATTATTTTTTACACTTACATTTTATATTTTTATCACTATAAAGATGGAAAGCAACTGGTGCTTCTCATAATCATATTTAATTTTTTTCTTATATAGCCAGTATTAACAGTGGGGAATGAAGTTTTGCATCTCTGAAGACTTTTGCTAATTATCATCTTGAAATAATGTATGTTTTCTACTTTTCTAGTTGTTTTGTCAAGAATTTTACCATAAATAGATGGTCATGTAACATAATATATTCATCCTGGTTGACTATTTATATACTATACATTTTAAATTCTAATGTTATCTGTTGACTACCTTTATGGTAGAAATGGAATTCTACTTTTCCCTTTGTGCCATTAATAGTAAGAAAATTACATTTAATGAATATTTACAGATTTCCTTGATAGTGTATGTCTATTTATGTGAATATGTATTTTTTTGGTGTTTTTGTTATTTTTGTTTTCATTTTCATTCTGTGCGTGTACATGGCAATGGGGACTGCATTCAGGACCTTCCCACTAAACTACATTCTCAGCGCTTGTTTTTATTTTTTATTTTCAGTGGGTCTTACTAAATTTCTAATCACCATAATTGAGACAGATCATGCAATCGTTCTGCCCCAGTCTCCCACAGTGCTGGGATTACAAGCGTATTGTACCACATCCAACTTTCAATGATTTTATTTATCATTATTATTCTTGTTTTGCTCAAGACAAAGATAAAAGAAGTGAAGTTATTCTCTTGAGGTCACACACATTGTCAAAGTTTGATTTTAAACTAGACAGTCTGTTTCTAAAATCAGCTCCTCTATTCTTTATGTATAATACTATATATTGTATAAGGTGCTGATAATACATAAATAGAAAATGTCAGTTTTGCCCCTAGGACGTCCCTGAAGATCTAGAATAAAGAGACAGTCATAAAACAGAAATAAGTACATCTTTCACACAGATTTTGTCTTTTATACACACACCTGTAGTTATGGCTCCTTGGTTTATTGATCTTTAATTCATTCCACAATTTTATACTCAAAAAGTTAAAATCAGTACTTCTGAAATACTTATTCACTAAAAAAGTGCTATCCTAAACTATACCTGGGATTCAATAATTGACATCTTTTTTTGGGGGGCGGGGGAGGACCAGGGATCTACCTCTCAACCTTGCACTTGTCCAGCACGCGCTGCACCACTGAGCTACATCCCCAGCACTGACATCTAATTCTTTACAAAGCATTTTTCACATATGCTAATATCTGCATTAGCCAACTTTAGACAGCTCACTATTAGTAATGACTAATACTAACATTTTTTCTATGGTAGTATAGTAGTATACTTTTTATATAGTAGATGACTGTTTCAGGAGATTAAACGTCCTGCCCAACCAAGGTTGCCGAAGCAGTAAATAGTGGAAAGAAGATAACATAACTGCATGACAAGTAAGAAATAAACTATACAAAGTATTATTATCTTTATATTTATATTTATGAACTGAATATTGTTAATGCACTGAAATCTTTCTGTAAGATGATTTCTCATTAACTAAAGGTAAAACAACTCTTTAATGTTACACAGTATATTAAGTACACATTCTTGTTAAGTTTATTATGCATTAATTTAATAAATTACCAACTATTGACTGTAACTGCAAGTCTCTTAGTCTAATTTTAATTACTTTCACTTTAGGGGCATACAATACAGCACATAATGTCCAGTTCCAGACCAAATATGTCAAACAAGAAACAGAAAAGTGTGATACAGTGTCAGTGTTGGGGTGGAAGGGGGGGACCTTCAAAATAAACTAATTCCAAACAGGTCTAGACATTGCATTTCAAAATCAAAGATTTCAGAATATCTGTCGTAAATATGCTCAAATGTTATCAGAAAACATATTCAAAAAATTCAGAGAAATGTGAAGTTTAATGGATAGGTAAATAAACAATCTCAATAGAAAATAAAACTATAAAAAGCTAACAAATAGAAATTTACAAGTTGAAAAAAACATTGAAACAAAAATAGATTTAAAAAATGAATTCTAAGAAAAAAGAATAATCAGGGAAATTAAAGACAGATCAACAGAAATTTCCAGCTTGAAAAAGGTCAAAAAAACTGAAAAGAAAAAAAAAAAAACCAGATGAAATCCAAAGAGACTAGGACAAATGTTTCAAGCATTCCAACAGTATGTAATTGAGACACCAACAGAAAAGCAGAAGAAATACTTGAAAAAATAATGCTCCAAAATTTGCCAAATATTCAAGAAAGACAAGAAAAGGGAGGACAACAATGACAATAAAGGAGATGAAGAGGAAAATGAGGAAAGAGAAAGACAAAGACAAGCAGAAAGAACAAAACATTGTAATAGCAGTAATAATAGAACAGAATCAAGAACTCCAGAAAAGCCCAAAGAGGAAAAACACAAAGCAATCTACACAAAGGGGTATCAATAAAATTTCTGAAAACCAAACATAAAGAAAAAAGTCCTTAAAGCAATATGTGAAAACTAACATACTACACTTGGAGGTGAGGTACAGTTTAGTTTCAGAATTTTCAACAGACAAAACAGATGCAAGATTTTCAACCCAGAATCTATATTGAAGAAATTTTTTTCAACTGCGAAGAAAATTAAAACATTTCAGATCAAGAAAAATCAAAATCTACTGCAAGCAGACCAGCCTCCTTTAACAGAGACTTCCCATGACCTGTACAGTGCATCTATCAAATGTCCCTAAATCATGTTATGGCTTGTATCTAAATGTCCCCCCAAAATCTTATGAAGTCATCAACAGGAATCCATACAACATACCATAGTCAAAATTCCAGAAGTTCAACACAAGAACAGAATCATAAAATCAGTTAGAAAAAACAACGAATTATTTAGAAAAAAAAAAATTAGAATTACAGTAGACTTCTCAATGCAGACAATAAGGCCAGGCAAGCTTGGACTGAAGTGTTCTAGGCCCTAAAAGAAAACAATTTACAACCCAGCCTGACTTATGCTGCAAAATTATCTTTCAAAATGAATGGAGAAATCAAATACTTTCATTATAAAAATGATCAAAAAAAATCATTAACCACCAAACTAACACTCCAGAAAACTCTCCAGAATACCCTAGAAAGAAACAATGAAGCTTAACAATGACAAAAGGACCAACAGAATGATTATGCCAAGAAGTGTGAGCAGTTAAGTAGAAGGAAAAGATAGAGAATCAACAAGAAGAAAATAAGGCAATGACAAGAATAAGTCAATACCTATCAATAATAACTCTCAATGTGAATGATCCCAATTCCCCAGTCAAAAGATACAGATAGGCAGAGTGGATCAAGAAACAAAGTCCAAAGGTATATTTTATACAAGCAACACAAAGAAACTCAGATTAGAAATAACAAAAAGAAACACATAGACTAAAATACATTATTCCATTTAACAGGGACCCATACAAAAGCAGGTAAATCTGTCTTAAAGTAAGCTTCAAGCTAAAACTGGTCAAAAGAGCAAAGGAAGGTCACTACATATTGATTAAGGGAAAAATTCCAAAAGGAAGAGGCAACAATTAACATATGTATAACAAACAAAGACGCACCTAACTTCATAAAGCAAGCATTACTGGACATAAAAGATGAGGTCAGGGCATAAACATAATAGTGGAACACCTCAATTCCCCACTATCATAACATACAGATCGACGACACAAAAAATTAACAAAATATCAGAGCTGAACAAAATCTAAGAACAAATGGGCTTCATAAGTATCTACAGTGTTCCACCCAACAACAGGATACATATTCTTTTCAGCTGCATGTGTGACAGTCTCCAAAATATACATACACAACTCAATAAATCAACCATAAGGAAATGTAAAAGAAATGAAATTACACCATGCATACTATCAGTCGATGACACAACAAAATTAGAAATCACCAACAAAAGAAAACAGAAATTATGCAAATGCATGGAGACTAAACTATGCATTATTAATTAAACAATGGGTTACAGAAGAAATCCATGAAGAAACAAGACAGATTCTAAAAATAAATGATAATGCCAGCATAACATATTACCATGTATGAGACACAATGTAAGCTGTCCTAAGAGGGAAGCTTATAGCTGTGAATGCCCACATTACAAAAATAGAGCAAATCCAAAGAAATAAACTGATGATACACCTCAAGGTCCTAAAAAATCAAGAACAATCCAAACCCAAAGCTAGCAAAAAGAATGAAACTGTAATGCTTGGAGCAGAAAGCAGAGAAATTGAGATTTTTTAAAAAATCCCCAAAAATTAATAAATCTAAGAGTTGGTTCTTCAACAAATAAATAAATAAATAAATAAATAAATAAATAACAAAATAGAAAAGCTAACCAATCTACACAAACTTAGCTAATCTAACCAAAGAAGAAAAGACCCAAACTAATGCAATTAGAAATGAAAAGTGTGAAATCATAATAGACACTGCCAAAATAAAAAACGTTATTAACAACTATTTCGTAAAGCTGTATGCCAGAAATTGGACAAGTCAGAAAAAATGGATAGATTCCTGGATACACACTCAACCAAGAAGACTTAAAAACCCTGAATAATACAATAACAAGCAAGAAAACTGAAGCAGCAATAAATGACTTTTCAACTAAGAGAAGCCCAAGTCCAGATAAGTTCACTGCTGAATTCTACAAAACATCAGGAAAGTTCTAACAACAATATTTCTCAAGCTTTTTAATGAAATGGAAAGGGATGCAGTACTTCCAAAGTCGTTCCTAGAGCTACCATTACCCTAATTCCAAAACTAGACAGAGATTCAACCAAAAAAAAAAAAAGAGAGAGAACCAATCTCTTTAATGAATATAAATACAAAACACTTCAACAAAAAACTGACAAACAGAATGCAAAAAATCATCAAAGAAATCCTTTATCATGACCAAATAGATTTCATCCCAGGAATGCAAGGCTGGCTCAACATATACAAATCAATCAGTATAATACATTGCACAAACAGGACCAAGCAGAAAAATCACATGCTCATCACAACAGACACAGAAAAAGCTTTTGACAAAAAGCAGCAACCTTTCTTGATAAAAGCACTAAAAAAGAGATAAAAAAGGACCTTATCTCAATATAATATATGCCAGTTATGACAAACCAACTGCCCACATCATTTTAAATGGGGAAAACCTAAAAGCTTTACCTTTAAAATCAGGAACAAGACAAGAATGTGGTATTGTTGCTGTCACCATTCCTGTTCAACAATAGTACCTGAAACATCAGTAAGAGCAAATGGGCAAGAAAAATTAAAAGCAATACATATGTATACAAAGGGAAGAAGTCAAATTATCATTATTTGCAGATGATACGATTCTTTCATAGATATTCCCAAAACTCCATAAGAAGTCACCAAAATTAATAACCAAATTCATTAATGTGGTAGAATAAAAAATCAACATAAAAATAATAGTGCTTCTCTACACTAATAATGAATTCACTGAGAAAGAAATTATAGAAAAAATATCATTCAGAATAGTGCCAAGAAAAATTAAACACTTAGGAATTAACCTAAGGAAGTGAAAAACCTCTTCACTGATAACTAGGATACTCTGAAAAGAGGATATTATTAAGAAAATATCAGAAAATTGCAAGACAGTCCCCTGTTCCTGGATAGGCAGAACCAACATAGTCAAAATGGTCATACTTCCAAAATTGATATATAAAATTGATGCTATCCCAATCAGAATTTAACAGCATTCACCACATCACTAAAGAAAACTATCTTAAACTCCATATGAAATCAAAAGATACCCAGAATCACTTAAGCAATCTTGGGTAAAAAGAGCAAAGCAGAGGCATCACAACCCATACCTGAAGTTATGTTACAAAGGTACTGTGATAAGGACAGCACAGTGCTGGCATAGCTCTGATAATCAGCAACTGAGAACATAAAATTACGAAGTTTCTGCACACAAAAGAAAAAGCCAGCAGAGTGGAAAAATAATACACAGAATGGAGGAAAAAAACTGCCTGTGTTTCTCAGACATTCTAGATACATTTATATCTAGAATATATAAAGAACTAAAAAAAAAATAGACCCCCCCCAAAATAAAATACCCAACCAAAAAGTGGGCAAGTGAATAGACACTACACAGAAGAAGTACAATGGTCAATAAATATTTGAAACACCGTTTGATATGAATGGCCAATAGACAAATACAAACAACAACAGTGAGATTAGGAAATCAAATAACAAAAGCTGCAGAGGCTGCAGAGGAAAAAAAACCCTTCTCCACTGCTGGTGGAAATGTAAGTTAGTAAACCACAAAGTTTCCTCAGAATCTGGAACAAGAAATTGCAACTCACTCAGCAGTTCCCATTCTAGGCACAGCATCTTCTCAAAAGAGTTAAAGACACTGTATTACAGTGAACACACATATCCATGTTTTTAGTAAAATAATCCATAATAGCTAAACCTTGAAAGTGGTTTATGTGCCCATCACCTGATGAATGGACAAAGAAAATGTGATATTTACACACAACTAAGTAGTACTCTGCAATAAAGAGATAAATTTGAGCCATTTACAGGAAAATATATGCACTTTAAGACAATAATATTAAGTGAAAAAAAATCAGACCTACAAGATCAAATATCACAAGGTTTATCTCATATGAGAAACTCAGAGTAAAATTAAAGAACAAAACAAATGACAAATAATAAGAAGTAGAAGATGGATTTTTTTTTTCCTGTATTGGGGATCAAACTGACAACCTTTAGGCGCTTAGGCCACTGTACTAAATCCACAGCCCCAAAGATGGATCTTTCTTAAAGGCCAAGGAGATCAAGAGATGAAGGAACGCAGGAGACAAAGGAGGGACAAGAGACAAATAAAGAGAATTAGGATGTGTTATGTACATTGATCAACACAAAATATGTAAACATTATGCACTGCTAGCATGTACCAAAAAAAAAGAGGCTCAAGGGATGAGTGGAAGGTGGAGGGAGGAAAGGGAAAGGGAATAAGAAGGAAATTAAAGAAAGATGGGTTATCTACATGTACCAACTCTACATAAGGAATGTAAACATGTACTATATATACTAATAAACTAAAAAATATTTTTTTAAAGTTCTGGGTTAGAAGAATATGAGAAATCAAAAGAAGCACTGAAAATTTGGGACAGGGTGATAAACCTAGAAAACCAGATGTCTGATTAAGAGGCTTCTTCATTTTTGTTGTTGGTAGTTGCAACTGTAAAAGCAAGAAAGTTCAACATCTTTATTGTGTATTTTTGCTTCCAATGTAACTATATTTGTATTACTTAAATAACACAGGTTTTCAGTGCTGCTATCACAAATTGTTACAAACACAAATCTATTATCTCACCAAAAAAAAGAGAAAACAGAATCAAAAGCTAAACCTGAGGGTCATTAAGGAGAAGAATCCTCTCTCAAGTTCTTGTTTCTTTTAATATCAGCAATTTAATCCCCACTAATCATTAGAAACCTCCTGGATAAAATCCAAATGAAAAGTTTTACCTAGGACATCTATATGTATTAGGTACTAGATTTACATGCATTAAAAGATAAATTTCATCTTAACTTTACATAATTTTCTTAAATTAGTTTAAACTTGGAACAGAGGTGCAACAAGACAAACATGGTACAAAATTAGCAGAAATATTAAAACCAACAACAAATATGGACAGGACACAGTCCACATATCACACTCATGCCCCAAGAGAAGTAAATTGTTATGAAAACAATGGTTCCATACAAAATTCTACACATATTACCAATTAAGAAAAACATAACAAACAATCATTGCTAATCTCACCCACATTTGCAGGTGAATACTGTGTACCTGTGTTTCCATCTACCATTTGTCCAACCAAAAATTTAAGGGTCACACCTGAATCATTCTTCTCCCTCAAAAAATACTCATACTACAGAGTTATCACTTATCTAAATATCTCAAGAGAATATAGGTTATATATTATACCTCTAGCACCTACACCTGAGAAATAATTAATGTTGACTAAGTATAAGATGTAAGAGTAAGTAGATGGGAGCACTCAGAAGCTGATTGTTTTGCATTATATGCCTAATCAATGTGTGAATAAATATGTCCCAAACTATTCTGTAGCAATTTGAAATGCTGTAAGTACAATCTATTTGCCTTTGATGTTAATGAAATCAATCTGATCTTTTTAGACATCATAAACTTTATGATCTGTTTTCATTAAGTACACAGGAAATATGTATTACACATGGAGACGATGAACCTCAGCAAGGTTTAAGATTCTAAAGAATATTACTTCCGTTTAGAAATGTGGGTTGCTAAGTTATCTGGGAATTTAAATTATATACAAATGGTTCATTTCAAAATGAAGAGCAGTCACTTGCTTTAAAGAAAAAGTGTATATTTGTAAATATATGTTATCATGTTCCATCCAATGTACATAATATAAGCATGTACCATATTATGTTGCTTTACTTATTTAACATAATAAAACATAAGGAAAAGAAAAGCATGTTTTACCCCAACAATACTGTATTCTTACATACAGACTCAAGCAAATAAACAAAACATAAACCTACAAATGCTAAAATTTTGAGTTACACTTCAATTTTGTTTCAATAATTTTATAAAATGTTAAATATAGCATTAACACAGTCTATTTTGCTTCCAGGTTGCAAGAGCGGAATAAAGAATTGTCTAAATCTGATTTTTCATTTAAATTTCATATACAAACTTTCAAGTACATAGTTTACCCTACTTATTAATAACTGATGACTATAAATTCCTTTCCTCCTTGCTCTTATTTCTGTCTCAGTTTTAAATTTTATTTAGAGTCCATTTGTGGACTGCGGGGGAAGAGAACAAGAAGTCAACAAGAGGTAAGCCCTCCCTGCAAATCCGTGCCATGCATGGGTCACTGAGGGAGAACCAGTTGGCAGGCCCTTACAGCAAGTGGGCTGGGAAACAGGAAGAGTCAATATAACACCCCTGCTCCTCTACCATAAGCAACCAGCTGATCCAGAAAAAACAAAAGTTGCGATGATAGCAGTTGAGATAAAATACAATCTAATGCTTGTAGTGTTGTTTCACTGACTACAGGTCTAAAGCCAGCAGAAATGATCATCTATTCAGAGTATAAAAATGAGCAATGTAGCATCTACTGGGGATCTCCTTCTGAAGGTGGCAGTCATTCTTAATTCCCTATTATTTTGAAGTCCTATATCACTTTCATTGTTTTGCTGAGTTGGGTTTTATTCTGTTTTGTTTTGTCTGATTTTGTTATACCTGATGACATGGGCAGTTATTTCAAAGATAACTAGATATATTATGGTGGCCATTCTGGATTTACTATTATCTTGTTTTGAAGTCTTTTACTGCACTCATTGTTTAGTTTTATTGGTTTTATTCTGTTCTGTGCTGTTTCATTTTTACTATGTCTAAAGGTATCTGCAGTTATTTTAAAAACAACAAGAGGCATTATGGTAATCATTGTTGATTTCCTATTGTTTTGAAATCCTGGGTCACATATACAGGTTTGTTTTGATTGGTTTTATTCTGCTTTATTTTGCTTGATTTTATTCTCTTTAAAATAAAAAAATAAACAAAATTTACTTAGATGAGATTTTTTAGACAGTTCACCTTCTTTAACAAGGATATTGGATTAATTAATCAGTAATAGCAACTTCGTGTCTTATCCATATTATTTTTATACACAAGCATATAATGAAGGTAAAGTCATTTCATAGTAACAGAACCCAGGAAAATGTCAAGAGGAAGGAGCAAAAAGCAATCTCAGACCTCCAGACAACACACAGCCATTCTGGGAGACATACACATGGAATAAAGTGGAACAAAGTCAGAAACCTGAAATTTCTGAAAGGATAGCACCTGAAGTAAAGAAGCAACCTCATGAGGCTATAAAAGTAATCAGATCAGAAATAATACACCAGGTAAAAGAAGAAAACACAAGCATAATGAAAGAATTTCCAAGCATATCAAAGAAGACACAGATAAAAGAGGAACACAGGAAAATGATGGAAAACCTTAAATGAAAAATATAGCTAAGAATTACAGTGCATGAAACACATTAAAAGAGATATTCAGGAAACTAACGCCACTGAAAGCTGGGAAAACCACTTCAAAGAAACTGAAGACACACTTTCAGACCTTGAAGACAGGATTGAAGCTAGGGATCATGAAAGGAAAGATCTCTTGAAAATAACAAGTTACCAGGAAATAGCAATTCAATGGCTCCAAGACAATGCAAAGTAAAATAATACAAGACTGACAGGTACCAACAAAATAGCAGAGGTCAACACAAATAACATAAAAAGACTATATACAGAAGGAAAAGGAGAATACTTTCCAAGCATGGAAGAAGGACTTGACATACAGATAAGTAAGGCACATAGAACTCCAACTGGCCATAACCAAAATTAACCAATACCCACACATATAATAATCAAGATCCCAGAAATTCAGCACAAAAACAGAATCTTAAAGGCTGGTTAGAGAAAAGAACCAGATCACCTACAAAGAAAAACCCATCAAAATCACGGGAGACTTCTCAACACAAACATGGGCTTGGAGTGAAGTATTTCAAGTCCTGAAATAAAACAACTTTCAACGCAGACTGACGTACCATGAAAAATTATGTTTCAAAATTAATGGAGAAATAAGATTATTCCATGACACAGAACAACTGAAGAAATTCATATCCACCAATCGAATCCTAGAAAGACTACTGAAATATTCTACATAGAGATAAAAAAAAGACCACAATTCACAGAACAACAACAGAAAAAAAAAAAAAAAAAAAAAAAAAAAAAAAAAAAAAAAAAAAAAAAAAAAAAAAAAAAAAAAAAAAAAAAAAAAAAAAAAAAAAAAAAAAAAAAAAAAAAAAAAAAAAAAAAAAAAAAAAAAAAAAAAAAAAAAAAAAAAAAAAAAAAAAAAAAAAAAAAAAAAAAAAAGAGGCAGGGCAAGCAAATAAACGAATGGGAAAAGCAGGTTAAAAAAAAAAACAGGAAAACAACATGAAAAAGATAAGCCAATACATATCAATTATAACCCTCAATTCACCAATTAAAAGAAACTGATTGACAGAATAGATCAAGAAAGAACATCCAACAATATGCTGTATACAAGAAACACATCTACTTCAAAAAGAAACTCATAGTCTAAAAGTCAAAGCATGGAAAACAATATGCCATGGGACATGAACCAGAAAAAGCCAGGGACAGCAGTTCTGTTTGCAGACAATGGGAACTTCTAAACAAAAATGATCAAAAGAGATAAAGAAGAGTACTACATACTTGTTAGGGGAAACATTCAAGAGGAAGACATAACAGTCATATATGACTGCACCAAATACAGGAGCACACAACTACATAAGACATATACTGAAAGATAGGAAAAATCAAAAATGTAATAACACAGTTGTAATGGGGGAACTTAATACTCCATTGTCACAAAGAGATAGATCAACAAGACAAAAAGTGAACAAAGAACAGAAATGAATCAAACTTGTGAACAAATAGATATACTAGATATTTACAGAGTGTTCCATGCAACAACATCAGAATACACATTTTTCTCAGGTGCACATGGGACAGTCAGTAAAATAGACCATCAATTAGCCCATTTAACATGCTTAAGTAAATGCAAAGGAATTGAAATTATACCATGCATACTATCTGACCATAGTGCACTGAACTTAGAAATTAAAGGCAAAAGAAACTGCAAAAACTATATAAACACATACAAAATAAATAACACCCTACTGAACAACCAAAGGGTCACAGATGAAATTAAAAGGAGAAATTGGAAGATATCAACAATTAAATGCAATACAACATATTGGAACCTTAGCAATGAATTTTCACATCAGAAAAAAAAAAGTGAACACGAATAAACAACCTAAGGCTGCACCTCAAGCTTCTAGAAAAAGAAGAGCAAGTCAAGGTCAAAGTTCATACAAGGGAATAAATTATAAAGCTCACCACAGAAATTAACACAACAGTTGATTCTATGAAAGAATAAACAAACTTCATAAACTCCTAGCCAATCCTATCAAGAAAAGGAAAGAAAAAACTCAAATTCATGCAATTGAGGAATGAAAAGGGTGAAATTATTATAAATCCTGTAGAAATTCAGAAGATCACCAATAACTACTTCAAAAATCTTTACTTGCATAGTCTGGAAAACACAGAAGAAATGGACACGTTCCTAGAAATGTGTGAATTACCAAAGCTGAATCAAGAAGATATAAAAATTTTGAATGACCCAATATCAAGTTACTGAAATTGAAACCATAATTAAAAACTTATCAACAAAGAAAAGCCCAGGTCCTCATGAATTCACTGCTAAACTCTATAAGAAATTCAGAGAAGATTTAATGCCAATACTCCTCAAACTCTGTAATGAAGTTGAAAGGGAAGAAATTCTCCTTACTCATTCTTGGAGGCAAGTAATATGCTGATACCAAAATGAAAGAAAGATCCAACCAAAAAGGAGAACTACAGACCAATCTCTCTAATGAACATAGATGCAAAGTCTCAATAAAATGCTAGCAAACAGAATGCAGCAAAGTATCAAGAGAATTATATACCATGACCAAGTGGAATTCATCCTAGGAATGCAGGCATGGTTTAACATACTCAAATCAATAAATATAACATACCACCCCAACAGAGACAAAGACAAAATCACATGATGATCTCAATAGACACAGAAAAAGCTTCTGATAAAATCCAACACTCATTCATAATAAAAACCCTACAAAAAATTGGGATACATGGACCATACCTCAGTCTGATGAAAGCCATCTATGACAAACCAACAACCAACATGATACTAAACAGAAAAAAATTGAAAGCTTCCACTCTAAAATCTGGAACAAGAAAAGCATGTCCACTACCACCACTCCTACTCAATATAGTTCTGGAAATGTTAGCCAGAGGGATTAGACAGGAAAGAGAAAAAAAAGGAATAAGGATAGGAAGGGAAGAAGTTAAAATACCATTATTTACAGGTGACATGGTACTTTACCATGGTACTCTACATGAGCAGAAGACCCCCAAAACTCCATTGAAAGACTTCTAGAGTTAAGAGGTAAATTCAGCAGTATAGCTAGATACAAAGTCAACACTAAAAAATCAAAAGCATTCTTGTACACACACAACAAACTCACTGAGAGAAAATCAGGGAAATAACACCTTTCACAATAGCATCCCAAAACATGAAATACTTAAGAATCAATCTCACAAATGATGTAAAAGATCTATACATTGAAAATTACAGTACACTGAAAAAGGAGATTGAGGATATCAAAAAATTAAAAGATATCCCTTGCTCATGGATAGGAAGAACCAACATACTAACAATGGCCATATTCTCAAAATTGTTACACAGATTTAATGCAATCCCAATCAAAATACCAACAGCTTACCTCACAGAACTAGACGAAACATTCCTAAAATTCATTTGGAAATAGAAGACACCTAGAATAGCAAAGGCAATCCTGGGCAACACAGGCAAGGCAGAAGGTACCACAATCCCTGACTTGAAATTATACTACAAAGCTACTGTGATAAAATCAGTACGGTACTGGCAAAAATACAAATCTGAGGATCAGTTGTACAGGTCAGAAGATGCAGACACAACTATAAGCACTCAGTCACCTTATCTTTGACAAAGGGGCTAATCATGTTCATTGAAAGAAAGATAGCCTCTTTAATAAATGGTGCTGGAACAACTGGCTTTCCACATACCAAAAACTAAAACTAGATTCATGTCTATCACCATGCAATAAACTGAAGTCAAAATAAATCAATGTATAAATATTAAAACAGAAACAGTCCACTGGAAGTCAAGGTGGGTAGAAATCTTGAAGACATAGGGGTAGCCAAAGAGTTGATGAACAGAAGGCAAACTGCAGAGGAATTATTTCAAAGCATTAACAAGTGGGACTTC
>RJWM01001772.1:68907-144932 GCA_004363535.1 Dasyprocta punctata
ACTCGGGAGGCTGAGGTAGGTGGAGCGTTGTGAGTTCGAGGCCGGCTTGGGCTACAACGCGAGCGCAAGGCCAGCCTGAGCTACATAGTGCGACCCTGCCTCAAAAAACCAGGGCTGGGGAGTTTAGCTCAGCGGCTTAAGCGCCTGCCCTGGCAAGCGCGAGGTTGTGAGTTCAATCCCCAGTGCCGCAAAAAAAAAATAAATAAATAAAAAATAAAAACAAACAAGTGGGACTTCATCTGATTAAAAAGTTTTTGCACATCAAAAGAAATCACCAACAGAGTGAAAAGAAAACCCACAGAATGGGAAAAAATTTTAACCAACTGTCCCTCAGACAACTGATTTATATGTAGAACATAAAAAGAATTGAAAAACATTAGATGCCCCAAATTCAAAGACCCAATCTAAAAATGGGCATCCGAGATGAACACGCACTTCTCAGATGAGAAAATACAAATGGCTATTAAGTACATGCTGAAATGTTCAACATCACTGGCCATATAAGAAATGCAAATTAAAACTATACCTAGATTATATCTCACTCCAAAAAGAATGGCTATCATCAATAAATCAACCTATGACAAATGTTGGCAGTGTTATCACAAAAAAAAGAACCATTTTCCATTGTTGGTGGGAGTGCAGACTGGTGAAACCATTGTGGAAGTCAGTATAGATTCTTCAAAAACTTAGGAATGGAGGTCCCATTCAATGCAGCTATTCCCCTTCTAGGTATTTTCCCAGAAGAATTGAAAACATCATGCCACAGTGATATATGTGAACTAATATTTATAGCAGCACAATTTGTAACAGCTAACTCTTGAAAACTACCCAAATAACCATCAACTGTGAACTGTATAAAAAAAGATGTGTGATTTTTCTACAATGGAGTATTACACAGTTGTAAAGAAGGATAAACTTGAGGCTTTTATAAGTAACTGGATGCAACCTGAGACCATACTCATAAGGGAAATAAATGAGAATCACATGTAAATATCATTTTGTCACTCTAGTGTAAAAAAAACCTGAAAAAGCAAATAAGAGCCAAAATGTACATTAGATATTGTGAAAATCAAAGGGGAAAAAATGCTCAAAAGCAAACAACTGGGATAAGGGAAAGGAAATAAAGAAGAGAAAAGATTATATGTATATACGTATACATACAATATACAGTGCCTGCCTGGCAAATGCAAGGTCCTGAGTTCGATTCTTGATACAAAAAGAAAATAGATAACTATACTCCTAATCTTTTTTAGTTTATCAAAAACAACAGCTTGTGTTTTCATTGTTTGATTGATCATTTTTTTCATGCCTAAATCTTGTAATCTAAGTAACTGCTTGCAAGATAACAATGTGCAAAGTATTAATTAGTGTTAATTTCCTATTTTTGTGAAATTCTTTATTGTTCTGATCCTTTTTTATTGTTTTTAAAATAAAAAAATAAAGTCTGGAGGATATCTATTTTCAGTATCTTATTAGTGGGGACAGGTCACAAGCCTATAAACTTGTGAATTCTCATTAAATTCTTACATACATGCATATTTATTAAATATGAAATAAGCCTAAATATAACTACTTTTAAAAACTAAATACAAATGAATCTGATAAGTATTACAAAAATTTAGGAGAATATGTTTTACAATATGTCTTGGTTACATTTTTCTCACTGCTGAAACAAAATACCTGATTCCCAAAATTATGGAAGGAAAGGTTCATTTCTTACAGTTATTGGAGGTTTCAATCTATACTCAGCTGGCTCCAAAGCAGCATGGCATGGCAGGGGGGCAGCCCTTCATGACGGCCACAAAACAGCAGGGCATGAACTGGCAAGAGAGACAAGACATGCCTTCTTCCCACCCTTACACTGTATGTTAGCTCCACCCCTGGGCGGATGCTAACTCACACCACCAGTCCCAGCACCAGACAACAAACCAATCATGAATTCTAGACTCAGTCACATCCATGATTCCATGAGACCTATCGGGGCCACAGGAACATAAACCATAGCACAATATCTTCCTCATTATTACCTTCATCAGGCATGTTAATGCAAGACTTTACCTCAAAATCACAGTTTTTATTTTAATACTTGTGTGTGTGCTTATTGACTTAAATTACAAAGAATATCCTATTAATTTTTCATATTAGCAAGGGTAGCCTGCACAAACATATTCAAACCCTTAATGATAACAATAATGCTTTAAAACATTTAACTTCTACATGATAATGACTGCCAAAACATGTTTTTACTCACTGCACAGTCCATTTCATCAACATTAATTACTATTTATAGCAGTTTTAGGTACATAAGTAATTAAGTTACCCTTTCACTAAACGCTAAGCAGTTGATACTAACTGTATGCAAAACACAAGATACTACAGATGTATTTGTACATAACTCATTCCCTACCCCTATCCAACCACACTCTAGTAAGAGATAAAAGTCAAAAAAAAAAACACGACAAAAATAAATAAATACACAAATTTCCATTTTGGAAAAGGCTTTTGTTTACTATAGAGACAGTAAAAAAGGGAAGTACTTGCACTCGAGAAGGAAAATTAGTGCGAAGCAAAGGGAATTTCTAAGGCAGTGAAATACTGTTTTTATAATACTATAATGATGGGTATCTCATATTATGCATATGTCAGAACCCATTAAAAACTGTATATTAGTCACTCTTCCGTCACTAAATATCTAATACACACAATTTAAAGAAAGAGAGGTTTATTTTGGCTCATCATTTCAGAGGGTTTGACCCATGATAGGCTGGCTCTAAAGCACAAACAGCAAGGTCCAAGTACACGGCAGAAGAAAGCTGCTCAACTCATGGCAGCTAGGAAGCACAGAATGAGGAGAGATATCTGGGACAGAAGTATAGCCTTCCAAGTCATGTCTTCATTGACTTACTTCTTTCAACCAGGTCCCAACTCTTAACACCACACTCAGTAGCAGATTCACCAATGCATTAATTCATCACTGACCATGACATCCCATCATCCAATCACCTTCCAAAAGCCCTACCTCAAAATAATTAGACCTTGAGGATCTATTTTAGACACAACCCATAAGACACTGTGACACACAGGATACACCTTAATGTAAACTATAGGCTATACTTAGTGATAACATATCAGTATCAGTTCATTGATTTTAATAAACTCACCAGAGAGCCGGGCATGGTGGCGCACACCTTTAATCCCAGCACTCGGGAGGCTGAGGTAGGTGGAGTGTTGTGAGTTCAAGGCCTGCTTGGGCTATCACGCGAGCGCAAGTCCGGCCTGAGCTACACAGTGTGACCCTGACTCAAAAAACCAGGGCCGGGAGTTTGGCTCAGTGACTTAAGCGCCTGTCTGCTAGGCACGAGGTTGTGAGTTCAATCCCTGGTGCCGCAAAAAATAAATAAATAAATAAATAATAAATAAACTCACCAGAATAATGCAAGATGCTAATAATCTGGGAAAGGAAGACTTACAGGAACTATATACTTTCTCAAATTATCCATAAACTTAAAATTCTTCTTTTAAAAAAAAGGCTGTTTTTCAAGTTTATTTGCAACTGGAAAAGAAAATGGGTTATATGCCAAAGTTCAAAGAAAAAGGAAAAACATAAAATTTAATAAAACACACAAATAATAATCAGAATCTTTTCTATAACCAAATTAAGCTTACTATGTGCAGCAAAATGTTAAAATCAATCACTCCGACAATTCAAATTTAACTCATTTTAAAACATCTAACAGCTATTTATTACACACTACAGTACCAATAGTCATTAATAATGATGGCGATACCCAGATAAACAATCCAATCTCTATTATCAATAAAAAGGTGAGTAAGAATGAAAGGGGGAAACCATTCCCTTTCCCAAAACCATAAAACAGTATAACATAGTCATACAACTTCAATAATGCAATTTCTAAAATGGTTATCAATATAACATTACTTTCAAAGACTCAAGTCCTAAATTCAAGTTTAGTTATCCAGGTAAAGAAACTGCCCTTCACTACATTTACTAACATCATTAACATGAAGTTTTCAACAAGCACAAAAACAAAAAGGCCAATAACCCAAGGAGAGCAGAGTAAAAGGATGGAAATAGCCTCTAGGTCCTTAATGGGATCACTGAATCTACAACTGGCACCCTCATATGCCCTGTAAGTTACTTAAAAGAAAAAAAAATGTACTTAAGTCACTTACAGTACCAGTATCCTCCTTTTATCCATTCGAACAAGTCAATAAATTCAGTAAAGAATTTGCTTCAGAATTTGTTTAGGTGTACAAAGAATTATGCAATTGTTTTCTGATTTATACCTCAGTTTTTCCAAAGACAGAGTAGAAACACTTTCATATTATTTATGACAAAAAGATTAACAAATATACACAGCAAAGAAATAAGCTATGCTTGTAACAAAGCTTATGGTTCCATCCAACTATATATATATATATACCACTAATAAGTTTTCTTACAGGAAAAGTAGAGGTTTTAAATTAAACAAAAAGTAAAAATACATAAAAGACCCAGATAGTCAAACTTAAAACTTAAAGCCACTTGATTTCCAAGAGGGAATAGCACGGGCATTTGGTAATAAATAATTCATTGCTGTTTCTTAGAACCAGTTTAAGTACCTATACCATACAGTATTCAATTAAAATGTATTTATTCATCCAACTTCTGATAGACCCAAGTTGAATTCGGATTTCATAATTGTGAATACTGCTCTCAGTAGTCTTGTTGGTTTCTCCTGTTTCCTACACATTGGTAGAAATTTCTCTAGTATATACTTAAAGAATAGACTGATGAACTGCAAGATTTGCACAGGTTCAATCTTATTAAAAGTTGCCAAATTGTTTTCCAAAATGATTTTACTAATGTCCCTTCTCCCAACAACAGATAAAAATTTATTTCCTAAAATTTTTCTTAGAGTTACCAAAAGAGGGGTAACTCACTTCCTGGGTCCCCTCTTGTCCCTCTTAGACAGAAGCTGTCTTTCTCTCAATGAATTCTTCCTACTCTGAACCTCCACTGTTCCTAGAATTCATTCCTTGATTTTAGAGAACATGAACTCAGCATCTAGCAGGTTGAGACTATGTTTTCCCCTATATCACTTGGAGGACTTCCACTGAGATAAGTGGATGGAGGTAAGAGTTTGCTTTTGTTACATAGATCCTAGATTGTGAGTAGCTTAGGTAGTCAAAATGTTTATGCTTCAAATTTTTATGTTATGTCTTCGTGCACTGCTTGCAACTGGTCACGTTTTGTCTCATACAATTTTATTAAAATGATGATACATTAAAATTGAAAACATGGAAGGTTATGATGCTTCTTTAATAGGACATTTTATTTCTGTTTTGTATGTTGCATTTGGACTTAGTTGCTAAATTTTGTAATGTTCCTTGTTTGACCTGTTTGACTTGTTTGACTGCTGTAGTTTGTTATTTTGGACAACAGTACTAGGGAAACATAATATTAGAGCGTCCCCTAATGGACTTTGATATAAAATGACCTTTCTATGAGTTAACAAAAGAAACTTCATCAAGTATCCTGACAGGGTCTAAAGATAGTTTAAAGTGTAACAAATCACAGATGAACAAATATTTATTGACTACCTACTTAATGACACCCAACATGTGCCATTACTCAGTAATCAAAAGCATTTCTTTAACCTTCTCTAAGTAGCAAGAAAATCACAGACACTTCATCTGGTGAAAATTCTCTTATTATAAGCAATGGAAACTTACAAGGATAAAAAAGCATTCAGAGAGTTGAAGCAGCTAGCATAAGGCTACAGAGTCAAGAGGAATATAACCAACCAGATGACTGAAGCTCATAAGCACAAGTAAGTGTACATGCACACACACACAAGCATGCGAGCATATATGCTAACCTGCATGCACATACAAACACAATTAAAAATTTTTTAAAAACTGCAATCAACATGTACAGAAGATACACTTTCTAACACTAATATTCTGAGATTTTTGGTTAGGTTAGTTTTTGTATTTTTAGTGGGTTTTTTTTCCTCTAATAGTCTTAATAGGAAATTAAGAAAAGCTAAAAATCAAGAATCTTACTAGATTAAACAACTATAACTATGGCAATTTCTCTATTCTGTATGTAATTAAGAATAGCTGGAACTAGAAACAATAAATGCAAAGTGAGATTCTATATCAGGCATGATCAGAAAGTTGGAACTCTTTTTCGCCTACTGAAATTTAAGTCTATAAGTTCCTCCCAACTTCAAAGCAGATCTTCATGTCTTCTAAGATGGCCTAAAACCATTTTTATATTATTGTATTTTGTTGGTGTTGGAGACCGCTACGAAGCAGTTCTGAGCAGGATTTAAAATTTACTAATTGGCATTTTATTTATCTGTGAGCCTGTCCTAGGCCTAGGCCCCTTCCCTAGCGATGGGAGCTGATTCATAGTAAGGAAATTCTATGAATCACTGGTCCTGACCGAGGCCTGTAGTGGCCAATGAGGTCAGAGATACCTCAAAAGGCTAGGTAAAAAAGGTTGCAGCTGAGGACATATTGGCTCTATAATCAATTATGTTAATAGAGACTGCCCTGCAAGATTCTTACTCTGCAGGGCATCACAGTCCCATCACAAAGGCCATTTTGGAGATAACACAGTTCTCCATTCCTGGCATTCCTTCCTCCTTGGAGATGTCCTTGAAGTGACTCCCAAGTCCTGGTCAGTTCCGGCACCTCCCTCAGTATCCCCTCTCTTTGTCTATTTGAAAACATATACGGGTGATCCAGAGAAACTCTTTGTCTTAGCCCTCATGATAGCTGCAGAGTCAAGAACTCTGCAGGGGCTTTGATCCTCCTGGAGCCCTAAAATCATACCACTTGTCTCATTTATTTAAGCCCTCACCGTACACTCGTTCGAAAGATTGGGGATCTAGGCTGGGTCCCCGATAGTTGGACATTCAGCATTTTTTCTATTAACAAATATTTGGATTAAGTTACATATATCTCATCTTGCAAGAAATTTATAAAGGACAGACACCTGGAAAAAACAAGCAAATTAAAAAGAAAAAAACAACAGAACTAAAAGAGAAATGCTAAAAAAGGTGGCAAAAATATCAAGCAAAAATTTGTTTGTGTTACCATTTTATCAAGAACTAGCCCTAATGTAAGATGAAACAAAGTCACCAATATCTTGAATTGATGAAAACTTAGTTAACTTAAGGTCAACATCCTAAGCCAACATTTGAGTATTGTTCAGATTGACTTACACAATAACTTTCCATTATACTCTACTAAATCACAATCATTTCTAACTACATTAGAGTACTATGCAAATTCAACTCCATATAGAAAACAGTAGAAAGAGCTAGGGATAAAAAAGAGAAAAACATCATAAAAGGAAAAAGAAAAGTTCCTAATGCTAAAATGCCTGTGCCACAAAACCTAGAGGCGATGAATCTTGATCACTCCACAGAAAGGCAGGCTTATGGAGAGTGAGTGGCTGGCATTCAAGGAGCAAATCAACCTGTTGAATGGAGTCCTTAGTATTTTGTATTAATTGAAGTATATTTACGAATTTGGCACTTCAACTGGTTAGTTCACACTAACTGAACAGTGTAAAATATCCTCAGAAACTAAACTAAAATGTTTAACAACCTATAAGCAGTACCTGAATATTGAATTCTTTGCCTCAAGCCAAAAGGAATCAGATTACCTTGTTATGGTTTTAACAAAGCAAACAGGAGTTGGAAAATCTCTAAACTGTTTAATCAGACAGTGTTGCTTTCTACCAGACTGGGGCTATTAATACATATACCATAAAATATTCAAACCTTTTTATTTACACTTCTTAGTGTGTTCTTGAAATGTGGCCAATTCTTAATCACGCCTCCTAATTCCATAATTTCTCACCATTTCCTGTATTAGTGTGCCCCTATGACTTATTTTTATTTGCATCATAAATTACTTAAGAATTAGATTCCAAGCATAAATTTTATAAACACATACAGTACACATGCCTATTTAGTCATTAAAACCAGTCTCTTTAAATGTAATGCTTCCTCTAGCACCTCTAAATACATTAGCTTAGACTTCATAGGAATTTTATTTTGTTAACAATTTTAATACCAAACATGGCAAAAAAAATTAATGCACATTCTAATGATACAATCTATTCATTCCTTTCTCCTGCAAGTATAAGTATGAATATATAAAGAAAAAGCTATATAAATAAAAGTAAAGCAAAGCAAAATCCTAAACACATCAATATATGCATTTTAGCAAAAAACTAAATACCCTTTTAAAAAAAAAACAGAACACAGCATACTAAATTTTTCACTAGAAAGTTAACCAATGTAATTGTGTTAATCATTATCATATATGAACTATCATTTTTAATGATAGGATGAATATCAACAACTATTAAATAGAAAATAATATCTGATGAAAATAAACCAAGATGTAAATATTTACTGGTATTATGTATAAACACATATACACAGATACAATAATCTAAAGAGACAGCTACAAAAGTATTAAGAGACTCCTGATAATGTGAACTATAATTATTTCAAAATGGGAAACATACATATTGATTCAGTGAATTAAAATACTGTTTGTGTTGTTCTTGAAAAAAATCAAACCAGTGAGAGAACAATGGCCACAGCACCAAACAAGCCCAGTCTGGGAACCAGCACCATGCGCAGGCCTCCAGCAGACAGGGAACGACTAGATTCAAGCCTCTCCTCGTGAGTCAGCACCATTCATGAACTGGGGTTAGAGAGAACAATGACCATAGCACTAAACAAGCTCAGTCTGGGAACCGGCACCTTGTGCAGGTCTCACGTGGACTGGGAACAGCCAGACCCCAGCCCCTTCTGGTGCAAGGGCTGGCAGACAAGCATCATCAACCCCCTCCCCAAGTGACCGGCTTATCTGGAGAAACACAGGCTGTGATGATTGCTATTAAAGTGAAATGCAATTTAATGCCTGTGGCGCTTTGGTATTTCACTAACATTGCAGGTCTAGGGCCAGTGGTCTGACCATAGGTTCAGAGGATATCTCTAAGTGATGTGTCATCTAGGGGCGTCTCCTTCTGAGGGCTGCAACCATGGTTGATTCCGTATAGTCTTGTTTTGAGGTCCTATGTTGTTTCCATTGTTTTGCTGGGCTGGGTTTTATTCTCTTTTGTTTTGTTTGATTATGTTAAATCCCATGGCAGGAGAAGCTATTTCAAGGATAGTAAGATACATTATGGTAGCAATTTTGGATTTACTATTGGCTTGTTTTGAAGTTCTTTATCACATTCATTGTTTTCTTTTCATTGCTTCTATTCCATTCTGTTCCATTTGATTTATACTATTTCCAAAGTTATCTGCAGCTATTTTGAAGACATCAAGGGGCATTATGGTAACTACTGTTGATTTCATAATGTTTTGAAGTTCTGTAACTCTTACATTGGTTTGTTTCGATTGTTTTTATTGTTATATATTCTTCAAAACAAAAAATAATAAACCATATAATTCATATGATTGTTCTAATTTAAAGGAAAGTTTCTGAATGTAATAAAAACAAAACAGTTAAACAAGTATATGAAATGGTCACACTTTTGTGCATCATGACCCCTAAGACCCAAATGTCCATTGAGCATTCCTAAGAGTGTAGGTAGTTAATACTTTTAGCTACAATTCACTCCTTAGCTTCTCAATCAATATAGTAAATGACATTGAATTCAGCATAAATTATGTTAGTAAAGAGGCAATTCTAATGTTTTCATTACTACAAGAAAAAATATACAATATAATACTGTTTCTTGATAACGTTGTTGAAAACAACTTAGAAAGGGTAGATAGAAATAGCAGAGAAAAGCACTGATTTCAAGTACTTTCCAGGTACTGAATTCAAAATATGCTTTGTTAGAAGAATAAAACAAACTAGTAAAGTTTTAAGAGTTAACCAAAATGTCTTTTCATTTAAATGAATTATCTGTAAAGCTTACTTAAATGAATTTTATAAGTCATTTACATAAAAATTTTGAGTGCTTATAATTTTCTGCAATAGCCCAAGAAAAGCTGCCCTGCAGCTACTCATCCTCTTTGTAGTTACTTCTTTCCCAAAATAGCTAGAGTAACTTTTTAAAGGTAAATCATATCATATCACTTTTTCACTCTTTAAATCCCAATGTTTTTCCACTACATAAAAAATTTAAATTCTTTACCAGACCTAAATGTGGCCTGTCTTTTGGCTATCTTTTCAACCTCACTCCAAACCATAAACCCCAACAGTTTCTGGCACCACATCGAATGAACCTAACTTTTTCTCATCTAGAAGTCTGTTTATTTACCAGTCACCCTCCCTAAACACACATACAGAAGGTTTGTTTTTACTTTTGTTTTTGTTTTCAGTACTAAGGATTGAAGACAGGGCCTTCAAACTGAGTCACATAGTCAGTTCTTTATTTTTAAAGCAATAGTCTTGCTAAATCACCCAGCTGTGCTGGAACTTTTGATCCTCCTGCTTCAGTCTTCCAGTGTACTGGGATTAAAAAGTGTGTATTACCACATCTAGTGAAAGGTTTAAAACTTATTCCTTAAAACCATCCAGGTTCTACTCAATGTAATCTCTTCAGAAAAAATTTTCACAAACAAAACAGCCTCTACTCTTACCAGTCATTCTTGGCATGCTATCTGTTTATTTTCTTCCTAACTCTTCCCAATTCCACCAATTATATTTTAATTTATTTACTTATCTGATGTTGTTCTGCTTTTGTTCTAGAATAGCTCCACAAACAAGGGCTTTGATTATTTCATTTGTATCATGTCCTACCACCTAGAAGAATGTCAAGCATACAGCAAACACTCAATAAATATTTATAAAGTGAAAGATGTATTAACATAAGAGCAGAACTAGTATTTGCTCTGTTTTCTGTTTTCTATTTTCTGTTTCAAGCATTAGAAAATAAATATGACTAAATAAAACCTCAGCTTTGAAAAAGTTCATCAATTCAGGAAGCGAGAATCAGAAGAGGGAAGGGAAAAGGAGTAAAAGAAAAGAAAGGGGGAAAAAGCAAAGAAAAAAATGAAAGGAAGAAAATAATACTATAGAATAATGAAGTGCCATGAGGCAACAGAAGAGACCACTTTAGAGAAAAGATTTCTAAATTTAGATTTAATCATTTTCATAGGTACATAACCAGGAAATATACAACATGTACCATTTATTAAATGGAGATTATTCCTAGTGACTGCCTGTACTAATGAGAGTCACATGATTATGTACAATACAAAAAAATCACTCACAAAATTTGAATTGCTCACTAACTCATAAAGAGTATTACAGACGTCACATCTGAAACATGATCCCTTCTACCCTCCACTTGATATAGTCATTTGGTCCAGGATAAGATTATACCAAATTTAAACAAATCAGATTCTCCCCCAAAAGGACTAAAATTTTAGGTCAAAGGTAAGGTGGAAGGAAGAAGATGCTGGAATCACTTCAATGGCAGTGTTAGAGAATAGGTATGTACTATATTAGTTTTCCCATTGCTGGCACATAATACCCAACATCTACATCTTAAAGGAGGACAAATTTAATGTGGCTCAGGGTCACAAGGGATTCATTCCATGGTTGGCTGACACTAAGACAGAAACATCATGGCAGAAGTACAAAGAACAAAGATCTTTAGTTCATTGCAGCTAGCAAGCAGAGCAGGAAATAGCACCTGACAAGAAGTCAGGAACCATATAGAGTACCCAAGATTACGACTCTATAACCCATTCAAACACACAGAGGTGTGCTTTATAAATTCCCTGGGCATTTCTTGTGCCAATAAAGTTGAATTGATTAAGGTTAATCATTACATCCTACCCTTTATCCCACCCATATAAACAAATCTCTTCAAAACAATAAATTTCAAAATGAAGACAACAGCAAGTTCATAATTCTACCCAATATGATACAACTATCCTGCATACAACTGAAAATGCAATAATTTCTTCCCAAGGTCTTAACAGTCCCAGCATACATAAACAATCAAAATCAGTCTCCTCTGAGATTAAAGGCAAACTCTTAGCTGTGAAACCCTAAAAAAGAAAATAAAAAACAAGTTATATAACCCAATGGCAAAATGGCACAGGGTAAATATTCTCATTCAAGCAGGAGGAATGGGGGGATAAAAATGAATAGAACCAAAGAAAATCATAATT
Source organism: Dasyprocta punctata (assembly GCA_004363535.1). NCBI lineage: Eukaryota > Metazoa > Chordata > Mammalia > Rodentia > Dasyproctidae > Dasyprocta > Dasyprocta punctata. Next base: position 81,084 of record RJWM01001772.1, read on the forward strand.
CAGCGGAGTAAACATTTAATTCTAAAGATAAATAGTACAGCATAAGGGCTCATGGTGGTGAGATCTGAGTTCCAAAAGGTTAGGGAGGCCCCATTCCAATGGCTATCTGGTTGCAGTGTACACAGCCTCTCTCTTCGGCTGGCTACTTCCTCAGTAGATCATCCACATTTCTAGCATCTATGACTTCCCGGGGTCTCCACAACACTTTACATTTCATTCATGAACAGTCCTCTATGGGGTTCCTTGCCTGGTCTCTCAGGTTTTCCTTTGAAATCTGAGTGGAAGCCTTCCTGATCCCACAACTCTTGCATGTCACATGCCAGTAAATCCAGTATCACATGGATAACTCCATGGTCACAGCAGAAGCATAAGACAGGTACCCTTGAATGACAGTTGCAGTGGTCTCTCGAGTGCCTAGATATCTGAGAACAGTGAAATGAATCCCAGGGAACTAATTCCCTAGGAAGCCCTTCTAGAGCAGGAGGTCAGGGACTCTCTTGCTCAAACGAAAGGGTGACAGTTTTGAAACTCTGAGACTGTGAAGGGTGTGGTCTTGTTTATTCTTCAAATGCCCTCAAGGCATCTTTCATCTTGTCCTTGTATCAAATATTTGATTTCTTTTAAATAGCACTAATCTATTCAGCAGCCACACCTTTGGCCTCAACTTTACACATAGTTCTGAAACAGGAAAATGAACAGGATTCGCAACAGAACAAATAACCCAGGCACGGAATAGGAGAAAAGGGTGAATTTATTTGCTCATATGTCCTCAGGGAACTCATGTCTCCTGAAGGCTCTGAACAGGGTATTGTTTTTATTTTTATATCGTTCCTATTCTATGGGCCCACCTTGCACTGGTGAGCAGTTGTCAGGCATGGTTACAGAAGCAGAAATGAAGCAGCAGTTGGGGGAGTTCTGGCAGAACTTTCTAAGGCTGTTATGCTCTGCTGACATTACATTATACCTGTACCTATGCATAACTGGGGTAATAACTATCAATTTTCTCAGGAAGCTTAGCTATATAGTTAACCCACAGTTGCCCAGTTTCATCCCAGGAGGTAATTTCCTCTCTCAGTTCCTTCTGAGCTAAAATTTAAGTTTTTCCAACTTTTATGCTCTGCTTTTTGCCTATTCTCAATATAAATTTTACTGAAAACATCCAGTACTACTCATGCCACAGCCTGCATGCTGGGCTGACTTTAAAGTTCCTCTGCCAGATCAATTAGTCCACCACCCTTAAACCAGCCTGCCTCAAAGTCTCAAGACCTGGACAAAATTTAGAAAAACTTTTGCTAGTGTATAGCATGCATGGCCTCCAGTCCAACTGCCAACAGAATTCTCATTCCCAACTGAATCTTATGTGCCTGGGGCTTACTGTCCACATTCCTATCAGCATTCTTGTGTTCTGAGTTTTAACCAACTCACTTATCAATTCCAAACTTTTTCAAATTCCTTCCACAAGCCAGTTCTAAAGGCTCCTAAATCACATGGACAGGAACAGACACACCAATGATCACACTTCTCTGCCACCAATTTTCTATATTAGTCAGCTTCACCATTGCTAAGGCAACCTGGCACCCACAGTGTCTTATTTTTCTTTTGTTGCTGAGACAACATACCCAACACACAAAATTAAAGGGGAAAAAGTTTACTTATCTCATAATTTATAGAGGTTTCATTCCATAATTGGTTGGTTCCAATGCAGGGAGATGCATGGCAGAGGGCAACAGTTCATGGCAGGATAAGACAACAAAAGCAACAAGGAAGGATGGGACAAGTCTCTTTCTGTCCCTAATATTGTATCCAGTCTATCAGGAATATGTAGTGACAACCCAATCAGTGGACTGATTCAGCAATCACCTACCTTTAATCCCAGCATTGCACCACCAATCAATCACACATTCTAGATTCAGCCACCTCCAAAAAAGCCTGATGACCACATGAGACTTTGTGGGTACATCTAGACACAAACCATAATGAAGAGGTTTGGTTTAGTTCAAGGTTTCAGATAACTCATTCAACCAATTCCAAGGCAAAAACCATGGAGGAAAGACATGACAGAACAAAGATGCTTATTTCATGGCAGCAAGGAAATAGAGCACGAGAACAAGGCCTGAGAGGAAAAGGAAAGGGACCATATGTAATCTCTTAAAGTATGCCTTCACACATACACACACAAATACACAAACACAAGTGTACTTTACTATCCTCTAGGTACTTCTTAAGTCAATCAAATTGACAAAACTAAAGTTAACCATCACAGGGTGCTATTGCACTTCTGTTAGTGCTGTGAGTCATTTAAGTGGCTTTCCCTAACTTCAAATTTTTAAAAAATATCTAAACTGGTTCCTCTCTATAAAGCCAAAGTAACTATGATAGATATTTCAAACACTGTGGATTTGAAATAATACAAGTGAAGAGCTAAAACAAGAGGCCAAGAATTATGGACCTCATTCCAAGGAGCAGTGCAACATCACTATAATACACAGAAACCACAATAACAGAGGAAAAAAAGAGGAACACATTACTGCCCCTTGGTTTCAGGTACAGAATCAAACCTTACACTGCGCTTCTGCTAGCAATGTGATCTGAGGAGTGTAAATTTAAGAATATGTTCAGTTTGATTCATGAACAGCTGAATATAATATCTGCCATATATGGCTATTAAATAAGATGCAAGATGTCAAAGCAACCAACAAAATACAATATCTCAATAAATGTTAATTCTTATCTTGTTTCCCAATAAGGATAAGACATTTAATTGAAGAACAAATAATAGTTCAACTGACTAAAGCAGGCATTAGCAAATAAAGGTCTATGACCACTAAGTCTTCCTCGTCACCTTTTCTATATGGCACAGAGCTAAGAATAGTTTTTATATTTTTTAAATATTGGATAATGAGTTGGATATTGTCCTCATGAAAGATAAGTATGATGCTGAAACTTGAAAATGACCTTCTAGGGAAACTGAGTCTTCACAGATGTAATCAACCTAAAGCAAAGTCATACTAAAGTGAGCAATAAATGTGAGTACTGGTATCTTTGTAAGAGAATGGAAAGGGAATTGATACACAAAGTAACACAGACAAACAGAGAAGGTGGCCATGTAATGACTCAAGAAGAGATTAGAATGATGCAATGACAAGAAAAGGAACATCATGGATGGCTGGGATCCATCAGAAACTGAAAGATGCAAGGGAAGAGTTTTTCTCCACACACTTTGGAGGGAGTAGGATCTTACCAATTCCTTGTTTTCAGGTCCATAACCTCCAAAACTGAAAAGGAATAAATTTCTTTTGTTTTGTTTGTTTATTTTGGCAGAAAATACCCAATAGAGATCACCTCAAAATAATATCACATGAAAGTGAAAAAATTATTTTAAAATTCAGATATAGACATATTCTAGTCTATTTCCTATCTATATGCCAATGCTAAGCAATTAAAACTGATGACTCAACATTATAAAAACCTAATTGATCATGCCATCAAGCCATCCTTAATAAAATCTACTCTTAAAAGTACATTCAGAATTACTGTTCCAATACAGAAAGACATGGTAATGTGGAATTTCTGCAGCTAATTTAATTAAATTTCATTCTTTTATGTTCAGTATATAATGTCTTTCACAGTTAAACTAAATACTTCCTCTTTCAGTCCCATCTTAAGTAACTCTTCAATATAACGAAGTTCTCTTATATCTAATACTGTTGCATGCACTGATAACAACTTATGTTTCCCCTATTGTAACACCCATTATAATTTTTATTTTAATTACTGACTCTTCTACACTGCACTGGATTTTATAGAAGCATATCCATTGGGTTCAATGATATCTCCAGTACCTGGTACCTAACTGCAAAATAAATATAACTTGATTAAAAATGAATAAATGACCGAAAGTGGGTGAATAAATATGTCAGGCCAACTCAAGACTATTTTATGCACAAAATACTATCTGTGTTAAGAATTTCCTTTGCCTACTTATCTAACTGGTAAATTCTTTCTCATGTTTCAAACGCTTCCTCTACCCTACTGGCAGTTTTTCTGTACTTTCTCTGTATTACTGAAATAATATTTTCCATATCATATTTTAATATACAGTATGCTTTACTAATACCTATAATATCATTAAACCTTGTGTTTCTCAGTTCCTCAGGGTGTCCACAACACTTAATAATGTATGTGAAGAGTCAAAATTTTCTGGGTGAATGAATTAAGATTATCTTGGAAATTTAATTCAAGAGAACAATGAAGTTCTAAGGTGGTTAACCTATGCCATGCATTCCACCACAGACTGTATCACTGAAAGTTCTAAATGGTTCACCATCACTGTTTTAGATCATAGAACTTTATACATTTAAGCATCTTTCACTCTTAAAAGTTAAATTTGTTTTAAGTATTTGTTAGTGTGTTTTGACTATTGTTCTCATATACTTTAATTCAAACAAAATAAAACTATATCTTATGCTATAAATTATTTTATTAAGCAAGTATTATATGCCCAATATATAAAAGTGTATTATTAAGAATGAAACATGAAATCTTTTCCCATCATTTCACATTTCAGAGAGAGCATTAAGTCATTTAGCACTTCCAGATGATTCCTTTCAGCTTTCTGTCTATATATTTATATACATTCACATATATAAAAAGACTATATACTATTTATATATGCAGGTGCTTATGCACATGTGCTACAAATCTTAAATATTAATCATTAATTTTTACCAATCTTATTAAGATACACACCTAAATATATCTAAAGTAAATATCATAATTTTCTAGTATCTGGAATTAATTAAGTTTAAGAAAGTTTGAAGAGGGCCACCCCATAAAAAACACAAAATAAATTGTGTCTGCTGTCTACTGTGATAATTTTTTATGGCTATCTCAGTTTCAGATATCAGAGTAATGATTTCCATATTCTGATTAAAATGCAAATTGAAATCATATGTTAGAAAAACACAGGCTTTCAATATCTCAGTATCTGTTACACTTTCAGATATACAAAGTAAATTTGGTATTAATTAATACATTAAACCAGACTTGCCACAAGGATTTGTGATTTTTATGAAATAAAGCTAAATCTTTAAAGCATATTTATTAAACTACTATTTCCATTAATTATCCAGCAACAAAAATAACTGCAGATGTAAAACCATACATGACATTTCTGAAAGAGGCAGGCCTTGGTGTAAAAGTACATCTTTGAATAAACAGTATGTCTTTGCATAAACAAGTTTCTCTTTCCTTTTCACTTTTCTTCCTTTTTTTCTATTTTTCCTTGAAAAATAGATCCACAGAAAGAAATGATCAAGTTTCAAGAAAAGTCATCCTTGCTTGCCTCTTTTAACTTTTTTAGCAAAAGTGGAAATTTCAAAATGAACTAGATTTTATCAGATGACATTTTATAAACAATCTGGACCACAACTTTTCATCTTCTACTCTGTTAAGTGCTATTAAGAGATACAAAGAATATGCCTTAGAGCTACAGCGTAAATGAGTTATTATTCTCCTATACATTAAACCCAATTATATTTAAATTTCTTCATTGTATAGCTCACTTTATTGAACCAATTAGTATGTCTTATGCCAATGTACAAGAAAATTTAAGAAATACTGTAAACTATTCCCAACTATAATACAAATATTATCTTAAATTCATTTTATTTTCATAAAAGGATGCTGAAAGGTACAAAATAATATGTAGGAAAAACAATGTCTCTACTATCATGTCATTCAGCCACATTACATAACAAAGGATAAGAACATATCTCATGATCATATTCAGCCCTACACTCACTGCTCTAAAAAATTTAACATATAACATTACTTTAAAAATTAAATACTTAAGTACTTAAAAAAGTAAATGTCTTTTTACTACACACTTTTAAATTTGCCTGAAGCATAATTTTAGAATTGTAAAAATTTTACACACAGATTATAAAGATGATACTTTACTTTGTAGTCCAGTTTGTGCTTTGCCACAGGAATGACCATATAAATACTCAACAGAATAAAGAAGAAAAAGAGGAGGAGGAGGAGGAGGAAGAGAAAGAGGAAGATGAGTAAGATGAAGAGGAGGAGGAAGAGGAAGAGGAACATAGGAAGGACGAACAAGAGGAAGCAGCAGCATCAGCAAGCAGAGAAAGGACCCAAAGAAAGTCATTCAGTTATTCATTCCAGCAAGAAAAATGTAATTTGTCAATGAAAACTTTTATTTTTTTTATTTTAAAGAGAATAAAAACAGAACAAAGCAGATCATCAATGAAAACTTTTAAATGGTAAATTTTATAGTACACAAATTATATCTCAATAAAGCTGTTACAAAACATAAAAGTAATAGATACTCTAGTAAACTATGCAAGCATCAGAAGCAATGCATTGAAGTACGTAATAAACACACAGAGTCTTAAAAACAGGTATCAAGATCAAAGTGAACATAATAATATGGAAATATCTTAAAAACACAATATTAAATTATCCAATAAAAGAAAATGTCTTTTTTTATTTTAAAGGAAAAAAACAATAAAAACAATGTCAAAATTTAAAAACAAATGTAGGACAGTAACAACAGTACATGGCTTATTGTTATCTTCAAAGTAGTTGATCGTATTACAAGATACAGGCATGAAAAACAGATCAAAAAATATAGGCACACACCTTTTTTTTCAATGAACTAATAGCAATTATTAGCATAACTACCTTAACTATTTTGTGTATTTATTGATTTATTATTTCTTTTCTCTTCCTTCTTTTCTCTTTTCCTCTATCCCAGCTTCTTTCTCCTTTTGAACACTTGCTTCTCATTTCACAATATTGATTGCACATTTTGGATCTTATTCATTTTTTCAGGTTCTTAAACTAGGGAGACCATACAATGTTTATACATGTGAGTCTGATTTATTTCACTTAGGAGTATGGTCTCAAGTTGTTACTTATTTCTCTATAAATGTCTCAAATTTATCCTTCTTTATAGCTGAGTAGTACTCCAATGTATAAAAATACATCTTTTTTTTAATACATTCCTTGGTTGATGTGTATTTGGATTGTTTCCAATATTAAGCTACTACAAATTGTGCTGTTAATAAATATGGGTACATATATATCGCTGTGGTATGATGTTTTTCATTCCTCTGAGAAAAAACCTCGAAGGGGAATAGCTGAGTCAAATGGGACCTCTAATCCTAGTCTTTTGAGGAATCTCCACACTGATTTCCATAGTGGTTGCACCAGTCTACATTCCTAACAGTGGAGAAGAGTTAATTTTTCCCCACAGTCCCTCCAGTATTTGTTATTGGTTGATTTCTTGATGACAGCCATTCTTACTGTGGTAAGATGGATTCTCGGTGTTGCTTTATTTGTATCTCTTGAATGACCAATGATGCTAAACATTTTTTCATACATCTATCTGCCATCTGTATTTCTTTATCTGAGAAATGTGCATTCATCTCAGCTGTCAATTTTTGGGTTGGGTCTTCAAATTTGGGGGATCTGATTTTTTTTCAATTCTTTATATGTTCTGGATATAAGTCCTCTGTCTGAGGGACAGTTGAGAAAAAGGTTTACCCACTCTGTGGGTTGTCTTTTCACTCTGTTGGAAGAAACTCCACCACTTATTCATGATAAAAATCCCACAGAAAATCGGAATAGATGGTCTTTACCTCAATCTGATAAAATCCATCTATAACAAACCAATAGCCCAAATCGCACTAAATGGACAAAAACAGGAAGCTTTCACTCTAAAATCTGGAACAAGACAAGGATGTCCACTATCACCTCGCCTATTCAATATAGTTCTGGAAATATTACCCACAGTAATTAGACAAGAGAGAGAAATAAAAGGAATAAGCATAGAAAAGGAAGAAGTTAATTATTCACAGATGACATGATACTCTACATAGAAGAGCTCAAAAACGCCACCAAAAGACTCCTAGAGTTAATATCCAAATTCAGTAGCATAGCTGGATACAAAGTCAACACTCAAAAATCAATAGCATTCCTGTACACAAACAACAAACTCACTGAGAGAAAATTAGGGAAACCATGCCCTTCACAGTAGCAGCCCCAAAAATGAAATACTTAGGAATCAATCTAACAAAGGAAGTAAAGGATCTCTATATTGAAAAGTACAGTACTCTGCAAAAGGAGATCAAAGAGGATATCAGAAAATGAAAAGCCATCCCTTGCTCATGGATAGGAAGAACTAACATAGTAAAAATGGCCATAATCCCAAAATTGTTATACAGATTTAATGCAATCCCAAGCAAATTACAATTAACACAGCTCACAGAACTAGAGAAAACATTCCTTAAATTCATCTGGAAGCGGAAGAAACCTAGAATAGCAAAGGCAATTTTGGGCAACAAAGGTAAGGCAGGAGGCATCACAATCCCTGACTTGAAATTATACTACAAAGCTAGTGTGACAAAATCAGCATGCTACTGAAAAAAAAAAAAAAATCAGATCTGAGAACCAGTGGAACACATCAGAAGATGCAGACACAACCACAAATCTACTCAGCCACCTTATCTTTGATAAAGGGGTCAAACACGTTCACTGGAAGAAAGTCTCTTTAATAAATAGTGCTAGAAAAACTGGCTTTCTACATGCCTAAGACTAAAACTAGACCCATGTCTATCACCATGCATTAAACTAAAGTCAAAGTGGATGAAAAATCTAAATATTAAAACAGAAACACTAAATCTACTGGAAGAGAAAGTAGGTAGAAATGTTGAAGACATGGGTGTAGGCAGAGACTTCATGAACAAAACCCAGACAGCACGGAAATCACTTCAAAGAATCACTGGGATCTCATCTGTTTTTTTTTTTTTTTTTCGCGGCACCGGGGATTGAACTCACAACCTCGCGCCTGCCAGGGCAGGCACTTAAGGCACTGAGCCCAACTCCCAGCCCTGGTTTTTTGAGGCAGGGTTGCACTACGTAGCTCAGGCCGGCCTTACGCTCGTGTTGCAGCTCAAGCCGATGGGATCTCATCTTATTAAAAAGCTTTTGCACATCAAAAGAAAGTAAGAGTGTTACACACACCAAGTGATTATAGTATTACCATACACTCACAGCACTTCATGTTCAAAAATAATAAATGAAATCGTTTCCACCCTATACAATCATTGATTATTTAACATATGTATAAACAGGACATAAGACAAAGTAAACATAAAGTTCACAAAGGAAAGGACATTAAAATGTAACTTCATAGTTCATTTTAAAATACTTACTGATCTTAAATTTCTTACAACAAGTGCTATAGGAAAAATATTTTAACATCAACTGCCTCCATCTGAAAGACCACCAAAAATGACCCAGTTTCTCTCCAAATAAAGTTTCAACAGGAATCTCAAAGCAGTAATGCTTTAAAAGCAGGTAGCAAATATCCAACTGAATCAACTAGAAAGATTTAGAGGCAACAGAAAGAAAAACAAAGAGAGGGAGAGAGGGAAAAAGAAAGAGACTGAAAGACTCCTAACCCTCAAAGAATTTCAATTCAATAGGTCTGGGGTGAAGCCTGAAAAATCTGTGTTTAAAAGCTATCCAGGTACTGTTGATAAAGATCAATTTGTGAAACCATTCCTTAAGATACAGTCTTGCTGTATTCTTCAACCAATTTGGAACACTAAGGAAAAATTAATGAATTAAAAACAAAAATACAAACCCTTCAAGGCTTAGTTTTCCAGAGTTGAACAGGAAAAAGATACTGCCATTAAGCCTCATCTTTCATTAGAAGAAATCAGTTGGGAAATCCCTTGTTGTCCTGGGCTTTTTAACACCACTTGACAAGTTTTGTTACTCTTGATAAGGTTTACAAATTGTGTCACTCTTCCTTAGCAAGTTACTACACAACTGAGTCCCTTTTCCAGATTACAGCTATTTTTAAAGCAAGAGTTTAGCCGGGCGTCGTGGCGCACACCTTTAATCCCAGCACTTGGGAGGCTGAGGTAGGCAGAGCGTTGTAAGTTTGAGGCCAGCTTGGGCTACAACATGAGTGCAAGGCCGGCCTGAGCTACATAGTGTGACCCTGCCTCAAAAAACCAGGGCCGGGAGTTTGGCTCAGCAGCTTAAGCGCCTGTCTGGCAGGTGCAAGGCTGTGAGTTCGATCTCCAGTGCCACGAAAAATAAAAATTAAAATTGAAAAAAAAAATACAGCAAGAGTTTATGAAATTCTTGCGAAAGGTCTCTAAAAGTTTCTTGTTTCCTTCTTAATGTGTCTATAAGTCAAAAAGAAAAACTGCCTCATCTGAGGAAAATGAATATAAATGTAACCACTAATACTCAATGAAATTACCTAATGGTCCCTAATAATTCCCCTTTTCAAGCTCACAAGCCTAGCAGTAGTCTCCAGGAAAATCACTTCAGTATCTGCTTTTGTGATCAAGGGAGCTATAGCAACTTTAATGGACCTATTTGCCTGGGATACAAAGTGTCTCACCACCTATAAAGCGCAGATAAGAACTCAACAACGCTTAATGCTAACTGGGGCCCTAGAAACTTGCATATCTTAATGTAAGTTTAATGTGATTAAAATAATCAAGGAAGAGGAATATCTTCCTTAATTCTAGCAAGTCTAAGAAAGCTTCCAAAGAAGGAATCTACTAATTCAGAAATATACCTGAGATCTAGTCCACTGTCTTGGTTACTTTTTTCTTATTGTTGAGACAAAACACCAGATGCCCAAAATTAGGGAAGGAACGATTTATTTCTTACAGTTCTTGGAGGTTTCAGTCCATACTCAGCTGGCTCTAAGGCAGCGTGGCATGGCAGGTGGGACAGTGGTTCATGGCGGCCACTGCAAAAAGGAAGGCGAACCAGCAGGAAAGAGACCACGCCTTCTTCTCACCCTTACACTGTATATTGGCTCCGCCCCTGTGCGGGTGAAGCACTCACATTGCGGATCCCAGCACTAGACAACAAACCAATCACGAACACCAGACTCGGCTGCATTCATATCATAATTACATGAGACTTGGCAGGGCCACAGGACCATAACCATAACATCCACTTACCCATTTGTTTACCCAGTTGTGTGTGGGGCATGTCATTTAGTTAGCTTAAAGGTCTTAAGTATTAGTGCTAATGGAAGAGGGGAAAAGGCCAGGCATTATAGTCACCACAACAGAAGTGAAGGATCATTCTCTCTCCTTTCAGCCATTTTGGGAACAAACTACATTTATTCAATAATTATTTACTGCACACATATTATATGCTAAAGTCCTATAAAAAAAGATAAAATAAGATTATGAGTTATAGTAGAGAAATGAAATGTCTTAAATACAATAGTAAGTGACACTGGATTGAGAAATAAGAAGATGTCAAAAAAAAGTGGAAAACAGATAAAAGTAAGTACTAACGTTTAGAAGAATTAATAGCCTTTGAATATTAACAGAAAGTCATAAGAAGAGATGAGAAGAAAAGAAGATCAGAAAGGGAGAAGTTACCACAAAAAGCCTGTGAGCCACAGGAAGGCATCTGAATTTTAGTTGGTGTTATGGTATATACATTGTGCCAACGTAAGAAGTCTAGAAGCTTAATTAAGTAAGGCAGCAGCTCTACATTCTGGGGTGTAGAGCACAAGGAATTACCTAGTCATTGTGTCAATTTGAGAAGGTCAGAAGTTTAAGAGACTCGGCAAGGAGCCAGGGTTCTTTGTAAATATCCTCATCCTGCGCAAAGGAAGCAAAGAGATTTGTGAAGCCACACCCACCCTGGAGGGAGGGGGTGGCCTATTTACAATGTAAGAGAGGAGAAGAGGCTTGCTCTTCCCCTCTTTTTTACCCTGGCTGCTTTTGCTCTGCTGCTGCCTTGCAGTGTTGGCCCTGCGCCATACCACCCTGCCTTGGAGCCAGCTGATCATGGACTGAAACCTCCAAAAACTGTAAGCTAAATAAACCCTTCCTTACCTAATTTTGGGTGTCAGGTGTTTTGTCTCAGCAACAAGTGAAAAGTAACTAAGACATCTGGGTTGCAGTAAGAAAGGAAGGCTTTTCTGAGTTTCAAGTAGAGGGTCAACATGTTCTGATTTGTATTTCTTTTCTTTTTTTTTTTTTTTTGTTTTTTTGTTTTTGGTTTTTTTGTTTTGTTTTGTTTTTTTTGGTACCAGAAATCAAACTCATGGCCTTGCACTTGCCAGGCAGGCGCCGTGCCGCTCTAATTTGTATTTTTAATGACACGGACATATGAAAGACAGACTACAGAAAGACAGATGAAGCAAGGTGTAAACTAGTCAGGCTCTTAAACATAGCCGAAACAAAAGATGGTAGGGCTTAAACAATGGTTATAACCATGGAGGTGGCAAGGCATGATAAAATCCAGAATATATTCTAGAAATGCAGTAGGATACCTTCATGCAGAAAATGGCCTATTGGTCCTCACTAGCTGCACACAGGATCCAGCTCTACCCAGTCCTGTGACTGAGCACAACCCACCACAGGAAAGCCCAGCCAGCCTCACAGTACACAGAGGTACTGAGCCCAGCCCAGGACCACAAAGCTGCTCATCAGGGACTGACCAGCATAGCTACAGGGCCTTGGAGAGCTTGGGCTCTCTCCCCACCAGAGCACAGGGTGCGCGCAAGCTCCATTCTTCAGTAGAGCAGTCTGCATGCCAGGTCCTAGAGGCCACGGGTCCACCCAGTCAAGAGCAAGGCCCCCACACTGTAGGGCTGGAATTCGCCCAGGCTTGCCTGGCACACCATAGGCTCTGAACTACTTGCAGCCCGACTCAGGGTCTCGGTGGCGTCACACTCCGGAGTATGCTACACCTAGCTGCCTGGGACTGGGAGGCTCTGGGTCCCACCCAGTAAGGCGGAGGCTCGACCCACACGCTCCGGGAGTGCACCCTCAATAGCTGCACACAAAATCCAGCTCTACTGGGTCCTGCGACTCAGCATGACCCCCCAGGGGAATGTCCAGTCAGCCTTGAAGGACAAAGAACCACACAGGTTCTAGAAGAAAATGACAAAACGAAAGACCAAGAGGCAGTCCCAATCCCCCAACCCACTGAGAACAAACCCAAGAGACACTGAAATGGAAGACACTGGGAGTCACACAACTCAACTTTCTGAAATGACAGAAAATGCAGTAAAGAAACAGCTCGATGAATCTATAGAGAAACTCAAATCACAAATATTCTCTCACCTAAAAAATGAAATGACAATCATTATTAAAGAAATCTGTGTATCTAAAGAAGAGCAATATAAAGAAATAGAAGAACTTAAGAAAATGATCGAAACTTTGAATGAACAATGTAAGACACAAACAGGATGCATGAAACAGATGCAAAGGGAAATGCAGGAAATGAAAAATTTCATGGAAAGTTTGAAAAACCACTTGAATGAAGCTGAAGATAGAATCTTAGATCTTGAAGACAGCATGGGAGATTATGGCCACAAAAGAAAAGATCTCCTAAAAATAGTAAGGAACCAAGAAACAACAACTCAACAGCTGCAAGACGATGCCAAGAGAAATAACATAAGATTAATAGGCATAAATCAAAAAGCAGGGGTCAATACTAATGACCTGCGAAGACTATTCACAGAAACAATAGCAGAAAACGTTCCAAACATGGGAAGAGAATCTGAAATACAGGTAACTGAGGTATACAGAACCCCAACTAACAAAAACCAAAATAAATCCTCACCCAGACATATAATAATTAGGGTATCAGAAATACAGCACAAGAACAAAATACTAAAAGCTGTCAGAGAAAAGAAACAGATCACCTATGAAGGAAAGCCTATCACAATCAAGCAGACTTCTCAACACAAACCTTTAAGTTAAGAATAGCTTGGAGTGAAGTATTTCAAATCCTGAAAGAAAACAACTTGCAACCCACATTGATGTACCCTGCAAAACTATCCTTAAAAATTGATGGAGAAATAAGATACTTTCATGACAAAGAACAACTGAAGAAATTTATGGCCACCAAACCAACACTACAAAGAGTACTCAAAGACACTCTAGAAAGAGACAAAGATAGCTACAATCTTAAGAAGAACAAAAAAAGGAAACCACTAAGCAGGGCAAATAATTAAACAGAAAATGTAGAAAACCAACAACAGAAAGATACGATGACAGGGTTGAGCCAGTACATATCAGTTATATCAATCAATGTAAATGGTCTCAACCAACCAATAAAAAGAAAAAGGCTAGCACAGTGGGTTAAGAAACAAAACCCAACAATATGTTGTGTACCAGAAACACATTTCACTCAAAAGGAAATTCACAGACTAAAAATCAAAGACTAGAAAACAATACTCCATGCAACAGGAACCCAGAAAAAAGCAGGTGTAGCTATTATGTTTGCAGACAATATGAACTTCAAACCAAAACTGATCAAAGGAGATAAAGGTCACTACATACTTGTTAGGGGAAAATTTCAAGAGGAAGAGATTACAATTATGAATATATATGCACCGAATATGCGAGCACCCAAATATGTAAGACAATTCTTAACAGACATGAAAAACCAAATAAACAATAATACAGTTATAACAGGGGACCTTAACACCTCTTTCTCTGTCACAGAAAACAGATCAACCAAACAAAAAGTCAGCAAAGAAATAACAGAACTGAATCAAACTTACAAACAAATGGACCTAGCAGACGTGTACCAAGTATTCCACCCATCAACATCAGAATACACATTCTTCTCAGCTGCACATGGGTCATTCTCTAAAATAGATCATATACTGGTCCTCAAAACATGCTTAAGTAAATGCAAAGGAACTGAAATAATTCCATACATAGTATCTGACCATAGCGCAGTAAAATTCGAAATGAATGACAAAAAAACCTACAAGAACCACATAAACACATGGAAATTAAATAATACTCTGCTAAATGACCAATGGCTCACAGAACAAGTTAAAGAAGAAATTAAACAGTATCTACAATTGAATGAAAATGCAAATACAAATTACCAGAACCTTTGGGACACAATGAAAGCACTCCTCAGAGGGAAATTTATAGCACTAAACTCTCACATCAGAAAAATGGAAAGAGCACACATAAACAACATAATGCTGCACCTCAAACTTCTAGAAAAACAAGAGCAAGTCAAATCCAAAGCCCAAAGAAGGGAGGAAATTATTAAGATTAGAGCAGAAATTAATGCAATTGAAACTAAGAAAACAATACAAAGAATTAATGAATCCAAGAGTTGGTTCTTTGAAAGAGTAAATAAAATTGATAAGCCCTTAGCCAACCTTATCAAAAAGAGGAAAGAAAAAACTCAGATTCATGCAATAAGAAATAAAAAGGGTAAAATCACTACACACCCTGTGGAAATACAGAAGATCATCAACACCTATTTCAAAAACCTTCAGTCACATAGATTTGGTAACACAGAAGAAATGGACAGATTCCTAGAAACCTATGAAATACCAAAGCTGAATCAACAAGATGTAAAGCTGCTGAATAACCCAATTTCAGCTAACGAAATTGAAAATGTAATTAGGACCCTACCAACAAAGAAAAGCCCGGGCCCTGATGGATTCACTGCTGAATTCTACAAGAAATTTAGGGAAGGCTTAATGCCAACACTCCTCAAACTCTTCAATGAAATTGAAAGGGAAGTAAGTCTCCCTAACTCATTCCTGGAAACAAGTATTACCTTAATACCAAAACCAGAGAAAGACCCAACCAAAAAAGAAAATTACAGACCAATCTCCCTTATGAACATAGATGCAAAAATCCTCAAAAAAACACTGCCAAGTAGAATACAGCAAGTTATCAGAAAGATTATACAGCATGATTAAGTGGGATTCATCCCAGGAATGCAGGGATGGTTCAACATACGCAAATCAATGCATGTAATACACCATATCAACAGGGCCAAGGACAAGAACCACATGATCTCAGTAGATGCAGAAAAAGCTTTCAACAAAATCCAACACCCATTCATGAAAAAACCCTACAGAAAATCAGAATAGATGGTCTCTACCTCAACCTGATAAAAGCTATATATCATAAACCAACAGCCAACATGTTACTAAATGGAGAAAAACTGAAAACTTTCAACCTAAAGTCAGGAACAAGACAAGGATGTCCATTATCACCACTCCTATTCAATATAGCTCTGGAAATATTAGCCAGAGCAATTAGACGAGAAAAAGAAATAAAGGGAATAAGGATAGGAAAGGAAGAAGTGAAATTATCATTATTTGCAGACGATATGATACTCTACCTAGAAGACCCCCAAAAATCCATTAGAAGACTTCTAGAAGTAATAACCAAATTCAGTAATGTTGCTGGATACAAGGTCAACACTCAAAAATCAATAGCATTCCTGTACACAAACAACAAAGTCACTGAGAGAGAAACAAGGGAAACCACACCCTTCACTATAACATCCAAAAAACTGAAATACTTAGGAATCAATCTAACAAAGGAAGGAAAAGATCTATACAGTGAAAATTACATTATTCTGAAGAAGGAAATCAAAGATTTCAGAAAATGGAAAGATAGTCCCTGTTCATGGATAGGAAGAACAAACATTATCAAAATGGCCATTCTCCCAAAATTATTATACAGATTTAATGCAATCCCAATCAAAATACCACTTGCCTACATCGCAGAGCTAGAGAAAGCATTCTTAAAATTCATCTGGAACCAGAAAAGACCTAGAATAGCAAAGGCCATTCTGGGCAATAAAGGTAAGGCAAGAGGCATCACAATCACCAACTTCAAACTATACTACAAAGTGATAAAATCAGCATAGTACTGGAATCAAAACAGACCTGAAGATCAATGGAATAGATTAGAAGATACAGACACAACTACAAACACACTCAGCCACCTCAACTTTGACAAAGTGGCCAAACATGTACATTGGAAGAAAGATAGCCTCTTCAACAAATGGTGCTGGAAAAACTGGCTCTCTATATGCCGTAAACTAAAACTAGATCCATGCCTATCACCGTGCACTAAAATAAAGTCAAAATGGATCAAAGATCTGAATATTAAAACAGACACACTAAACTTACTAGAAGACAGAGTAGGTAAAAATCTTGATGACATAGGAGTAGGCAGAGAGTTCATGAACAAAAATCAAATTGCACGGAAAACACTTCCCAGAATCAATAACTGGGATCTCATCCTACTAAAAAGTTTTTGCATGTCAAAGGAAATTTCCAACAGAGTGAAAAGAAAACCCACAAACTGGGAAAATATCTTAGCCAATTGTCCATCAGACAAAGGACTTCTATCCAAAACATATAAAGAATTACAAAGAAATCAGGCCCCTAAAATTCAAAGACCCAATCCAAAAATGGGCATCTGAGATGAATACCCCCTTCTCAGAGAAAGAAATACAAATGGCAAGTAAATATATGAAAAAATGTTCAACATCAATGGTCATTCAGGAAATGTAAATTAAAACAACACTGAGATTCCATCTCACTCCAGAAAGAATGGCCAAGATTCAAAAACCAACCAACAACAAATGCTGGAGGGGCTATGGGGAAAAAGGAACTCTTCTCCACTGTTGGTGGGTGTGTAGACTGGTGCAACCACTGTGGAAGTCAGTGTGGAGATTCCTCAAGAAGCTAGGATTAGAGATCCCATTCAACCCAGCTATCCCACCTCTGGGCATTTTCCCAGAAGAGTTGAAGACATCATACCACAGTGATATATGTGCACCCACGTTTACAGCAACCCAATTTGTAACAGCCAGATCTTGGAAACAACCCAAGTCCCCATCAATCAAGGAATGGATAAAAAAAGATGTGGTATTTTTATACAATGGACTACTACTCAGCTATTAAGAAAGATTGCATTGAGACTTTTATAAGTAAATGGTCACGACTTGAAACCATACTCATAAGTGAGATAAATCAAACTCACATGTGTAAATACTGTATTGTCTCCCTAGTGTAAGAAACTGAAAAAGTGTATATGATCCAAAATCTATAATAAATACTATGTAAGGGTAAAAAACAGCTCAAAGAGCAAAAGTAATTGGGAAGGGAAAAGGGGGAAAGAGGGAAGGGAAAAGGGGGAAAGAGGGAAGGGAAAAGGAAAAGATATAAATGTGCATACATGTATATGTAAGATAACTAAAACGAACACACTGCTGAATGTATTCATTATTGACAAAGAACACTTAATCCTCACAGGATTAGATCAATTTTACATGTCTATATCTGTTAATGTAAACAACCATTTTGAAGATAATGATACGCAATACTGCAACCATTGTCAAGTTTCTATCATTCTGTTTTGTAAACCTGTAATGTTACTGTTGTGTATTAACTCTAGTTTTTTGTTTGTCTCTTTTGCTTTTTTCTTTGTTATATGTGTCTTTTTTCTCTTAAATAAAAAAAAATAGATAAATAGAAATGCAGTAGGATTTCCTGATGAATTAGATTAACTACATAAAGAGAATAAAAGAATTAAAATTTCTAAACTTGTGACCTGAGAAACTGGACAAATGACTGATACCACTTGCTACATAGGAAAGGATTAGAGCAGCAATTTGAGAAAGTGTTTATATTTGTTTTTGAAATGCAATACACTTACTTTATCTCTTTCAGGTTTCTCTGCCAAATTTCTCCAACTAATTTACAATCTGTCTTATACTTCTTTTCCAAGCACAGAAATGATATACATAATTAATACATGTCAAATTTAATTAGGTTTTAGTGGCCTTAGAAGAAAACATATTAATCTACATTTTCAATCTTAAGTTTGAAAAATCAAATACAGACGTTTTAATCAAAGACATTGCATGTTTAACACTAAAAAATAAATGCTATATAGAAATCTACTAGATATATGTTTACAATTTTAAAATTCATA
This sequence comes from Dasyprocta punctata, assembly GCA_004363535.1. Taxonomy (NCBI): domain Eukaryota; kingdom Metazoa; phylum Chordata; class Mammalia; order Rodentia; family Dasyproctidae; genus Dasyprocta; species Dasyprocta punctata. The sequence continues at coordinate 99,896 of RJWM01001772.1, forward strand.
CACTGTTAAATCTTTAGTAGCATAAATTAAATTATAGAGAAAAGTTTTCAAAAAGATTTATATAGAAGGATTTTTAAATGTGTTAAATTATTTTTCTTATAATTAAGCTAAACAAAATAATTACATTTGACATCCTATATTAAATAACTGTTAGCAGCAGTAGTTAATTTTGAAAGACTAGAAACCGTATTCACTGTCACAACCAACATAATAAAGAAAAACCATGTAAAGTAGCTAATGCATTCTCTTTTATAATATAGCAAGGCAAAGATGAATCCTAGCACCTGGTGTTCACATGGGTAACTGGATATGGCATATTAGCCCCAGAAAAACCTTTCTATCATTTTATTGCCATTATCTTGTGCAGAAGCCAGAAAAAATAGTTAACTCTTTATACCTTCTCTGCATACCTTTAATTCAATTTGAACTATAATGACCAACTCAATATCAATCTTTAAAATCTAGAAAACGATGCATTTAAAAAATTGTACACTCAATTGCTGCAAACTTATATTTAAAAAAACAATGCTTATCTGCAGGCATGGTGGCACACACCTGTAATCCCAGCACTTGGGAGACTGAGGCAGGAAGATCTGCAAGCACAAGGCCAGCTTAAACTACATAGTGAAACTCTGTCTCAAAAAAACAGGATATCATTAAAGCTATATATACCAGTACTATAACAACTGCAATGCACCAAGACTTAACAGCAGGTAAGATCAATACTAAGAGTAATTGTAAGAAGCCCAAGGAACACTTTTCATAATAAAACCATACTATATACATATATATATATATATATATCTTATTTAAAGTTATAGCTCTTTACTTACTCCCTACAACACACAACTTAAACACAATTAGCAAAATTTACATTCACAATTGCACAGTACACACATCACAATGTATACATGTATAAAAATATTGTATTACCCCAGTATTAATGTAAAATTCTGGTTTGGTGTACCAGATAAAATAAACTTGATTTTTTTTAAAAAAAAATCTTAAAAAGAAGATGAGATTTACTTTCCCTGATTCACAAATTTCTCTCCCTCATAAGTTACACAAAAACTCTATCTTTTCCAGTAACTGTAATTTCACTTACATTGTGTAACATAGAACAGATACTTTAAAACATTCTATGTCGTTTTTCACCCTGAACCTTGGCCTAACTTTGCAATCCTTGGAAAGGCAGATTTGTCCTGAGGTCATCAATGACATAGCTTCAAAGTGTAGTTCAGTGTCTGTCTGGCAAGTGCAATGTCCCAAGTTCAATTCCCGGTACAATAACAAAATCAATAAATAAATAAATAAATAAATAGGTAGTTGCCTCTAAATCCTCTTCTTTCTCCAAAGTTGAAGTACCATGTAATTAATATACCTTCTGTAATTGCCCCAGTTCAAAGTGAACTCCATTTCTCAAAGTTCTAAAGATGTTACTATAACATGTATTTGTCATGACATATTATCTTGCACTATAAATTCTCCATACATTGAAAATCTAGATCTAGATATACCTTGTCTTTCAACTGAAAAGTACCAGAACAGAATAATGACCTATTTTATGTCCCAATATCTAGCATAATGCTTTGCATTCAGAAAATATTAAGTGATGAAAATAAAGACACAGATGATAAAGGACCTGGGTCTATATATTCTTCTATCATATAGTCATCCCAAGGCAAGGGTGTTATGGTTTGTACATTGTGTCAACTTGAGAAATCTAGAAGCTTAACTAAGTGACTCAGCAGTTCTATATCCTGAGGTATAGAGGACAAGTCCTTAGAGTCTAGAATACTGTTCATTGTGTCAATTTGAGAAGGTCAGAAGTTTAAATGAATGATTCAGCAGAGGGCCAGGGTCCCTAGTTTGTAACATCCTCAGTCTGTATAAGAGGAGGGCACACAAATGCTGCAAGTGTTATACCTACCCCAGGGGAGTACCCTGCATACAATAAAAGGCAAATGAGGAGGGACTGACTGCTGGTTCTTCAGAGGAGCTCGTCTTTGCCTTCAGCTTGGACGTCCTCTCCTTGCTTCCAGCACAGACTCTTCAGCCTTCATAGTAGACTCTTCAGTCTTCCGTTGTAGATTCTTCAGTGTTCCGTGTAGACCCATCAGCCTCCGGATATGGACTTGCAGGAGACACTGCCGTAAGCTCCAGCCCTTGGACTGCACCCACTACACACTGCCCCATCCAAATTTGTGGCTGACCACTGCAAGCCAATCCTGTAATTTCATATACATTTGTATATCTTGTGTTATATCTGTTTCTCTAGCAAACCCTGACAAAGGGTAATGCCTTTAAAACTTTCTAGACAAAATAATTAAGGAATGAATAACTGCCACAGCCAAAACTAACAAAATTACATTGTAATTCACCAAGTAATTATTATTTCATTGTCTCCCAACAATTTGAGTAGAACTGTATGTTTATGTATGTATGTATGTATATATAGTACATATATGTGTGTGTGTTTAATGAAAATATAACCAAGAAATAATAGAAAAAGTGGGAGTAACTACCTTCCCAAAATAATTTAGTATCATTAACAATAAAAACTATGTAACATGGTAACAAAAAAGTCACAAAAAACATGCTCCCCCAACTTTTATATATGGGCACATAACATGTACTACCATATATAACATGTACTCTCCTATCTATATAGATAGATATAGATAGATAGATAGATATAGATAGATAGATAGATAGACAGACAGACATCCCTTTCAAGAGCACCAGTTATCGCAGATCCCTGCCTAGGTTATGGCATATGGTGGGAAGGAAAAGAGAGACAAAATAGAAGGGTGCAGCAGGGATCTGGGGTGATCACTGGCTCTAGGGGAACAAAAGGCCCAGTACTTCCAGATAGCCATCATTTTATTTAGCCCATGCAGGGTGCTATTCCTGGAACAGCACAGTAGTAGGGGTTGACTGGGCAAGTTAAACATCACAAAGGAAGCAAGTTAAACATCACAAAGAAAACAAGATTCATCCACACATCTGGGTGCTAGTTTCCCTATAGTGTCCTGTCTATGAGTCTCACTAACCAAGAGGAAGCAGAATTTCTGCATTCCAAAACCAGCCCACAAGACAAGGGCAAGTCAACTTATAATTTGTGGTCCCCAACACACATACATCAGGAAAAGAAAAACTTATACAAATAATTTAATACTAAATTTATTGAGATATGATATTAATACAAGTTATCTTTGGCCTCTGCAAATTACAAGAGATGCTCAAAGTGGTGGCCATTAGTCTCTAGACATTTGTTAGTATGGTGAACTGCTAAAGTGTGTATGCATTTTTTTGGCAGACTCTGTATGTTTCTCTCTGTGTGTGCGTGTGTGTGTGTGTGTATACACATAGTATATGTACACTGGAGAGAGAGGGGAATACAAAAAAAAAAAAAAACCACTGGTCTGAGGATGTAGCTTAGTGGTAGAACCTTCATTCACAAGGTTTTGGGTTTAAATCTCAGAAGACCAAATGATAAAACAAAATAAACATTAAAATGTTATTCATTAATAAGTCATAAAATTGTGGATGCTTTTTACTCTTTTTTATGTTTTTCTGCCTTTTCCATATCAAAAACACAAGGTACAATAAATATTTTGCTTAAATAAATCCTTCCTAGTTCAATATGAAGGCCCTGGGTTCAATTCCCAATGCCACATATAAATGAACGAATGAATGAATGAACGAATGAACAAAAACTTCCAAGCATTTAGCAATTTTGTCATTGAAGTTATAACCTAGTCTATCTTACAAGCAATATAACTCAGTCACATGGCAAAGTTATTTCATTAGATTAACTTCCATTCTCTCTGAAAATACTGAAATTCTTACCTGTTTTATACTAAATATCCTCTTAGTATGGTAACAGTTACATAATAATGATATAATAAATGATTCTATTTGGATAAAGGGAAAAGGAAAGTTATGATTATTATTAAAACCCAGAATATGTTATGATCGTGGACCAATTCACTTTCCCATAGACATAGTCAAACTCTATGTGTAAAGTTCTTTGATTTCATTAATTTTTTAAAAATATAGGCCCTTTAAAATAGTCCGGTAAACAATAAAAGACCAATTTACATTCTGTTTTTTCCAGTAACCTTTTCCAATACTGACATTATATTAACCCGGTTACAAAAATTACAAAGTCAGATGTTGATAAATTTGATGAGAAAAAATACATGGCAGGGAGTGTACAAGGGTGTAGAAGACATAGAGGCTGACTGTTATTTCACGTGGGATAGATTTGGGTGGCACTTTGACAGTGACATTTCAGCAGTCTCAATAAAATGAAAGCATAAGACATGCAGATATCTAGGCTAAGAGCTCAAATATAGAGGACAGCAAAGCCCTAAAGAAAAAGCAAGTTTGTCATGTTCACTGCACACCAAGTTTGTTGTGTTCACTGCACAGCAGTGTGATAGAAATAGAGAATGAAAACCAAGAGCAGTGACACAGGCACTAACAACTCATTTTCATGGGCTTTTTCCAAGTCTTGAACACATTCTGTTCAATTAATCACATTTTCATAAAATTTGCAAAATTTAGGTATTAAGCACTGATGGTTAGGATCACTGCTACTTTATGATCTGATTTCTCTGTAATGCTTCATCTTGTAGTGAATAGTACAGGGTAGGCAGAAGCATTTCAGAATCCAGCTTACTAGTAGTTGAGTTAGGATATATTTAGTTTGTTAATTTACTTTCCACTTCCTTCTAGGCATAAATAATTGACTGCTAGTGGTCTATGAAAGAGTGATTTCCCTAAATACTCTCATTCACTATGCTGACATAACCTGTCACAACAAAAAGTACAGGATCAGAGGCCTTAGTAACGTATTGATATGGTCCACAGTACCAAGTTCTGAAACTTTGTAGGTAATGACCAAGAAATATGATTTCAAGTTCACAGAGCCAGAAGACTGTCAAAACTTCTTCCAATCATTAGAGATGTAAAGCAATAAGGAGAGCACTTGATGCTTGTGGTGGATTGACAACTGGTGAACAACTTGTGGCAACCAGCTGAATTGAATCAGTATGGTGCTGGGTGCGGATGGCCCACCTGAGGATTGTTGCCAACATAAAAAGGAGAACTGGAAAGAAAGAAGTGGTGTTGTTGGTTCTCCTGTTGCTGTGACTTTTCCTGGAGGAGCTTGTCGAGCTTCTTTCCTGATATGAACTTGGCTGTTCTCATTGTCAGAGGAGGTCTGGACCTTGTAATGTAGCTGAGAATGGCTGCAGTTCACTTAGGGGGAGCTCAGGTTCTTACTTTGAGCATCGCTTCCCGGTTCTGGAGAGGAAGATAGTACGATGTTCAGTCTCCAGAAGAGGTTTGTTACGCTGGCTTCCGGATATGAACTCAGCTGTTCACATCATCAGAGGACCTTGGGACCTCATTGTTGCTAAGCATGGCTGTGGTACTTTTCAAGGGAGCCCCTGGTTCTTACTTTGAGCATCACTTCCTGGCTCCAGTGCAGAACCCTCAACCTACTGGCACAGATCCTTCATCCTGCTGGCACAGGCTTTCTGGATTGCACCACAGAGCTTTGTGCCTTCCCAGCGCAGATCCATGAAACAGACTTGCATGAGAATTGTCATGGGCTCTCTAGGTCTTCGGGGGGACTCATACAGGATGTTGCCGTGGGATCTGGGCACTGAGCTAGATTTTGGGGGAGTCTTTAATGTGTGGACAGATTTCCTGCACTTTTCATGTCTGACTCTGAGTGACTATTATAAAATAATAATGTAAATTATGTGTCCTGAATTAATTTTCTTTGCAATCCCTGACTACAATTCTTAACAGAGAATAGCTAAAATCGAAGTTCTCTTCTCAGTGAATACGATTTATAATAATTACAAATGTACCAAAATTTTATGTCTTTTTTTCTGATGGGAATTTTACTACAGTTTTTTTTTAATTCTTGTGTTTCAAAACACACAGTAAGTCTGTGTGTTAAATTACATGGTGTACACTATTTCAAATACCAAAAATTTGAAAAGCATATTAGATCAACAATGCAAGAGGAAAGACTAGATAATATTTTAATTGTCTCTACAGAAAATATTATAAAAATTATATGAAGAAATAAACAATATGCAATAAATTATGGAAAAGATATTACAAAGATATATTAGATTTCTTTACAAATATACAATTTTGTTATTATTTTATTATATCTAAAGTTTACACCTTTTATTATATCTAAAGTTTACACCTTTTTAAAATTAAAATACCATCATTAAAGGGCTAGGGATTTAGCTCCAGTGCTTGCCTGGCAAGCGCAAGGTCATGAGTTTGATCGCTAGTACCAAAAAAAACATACCATCATTAAAAGTAAATATCTGGGTGCGAACCAAAGCCCTGCACAGCGAACCACATCTAGTTGTGCAAGCTTGGCACCTCGCTCACAACCTGGTAGGGATCCGCCCAACATGCCCAATCAGCTGGGGACCTTCAGGTACGCTGCACAGGGCCTGGTTGGGCCCTGCCCAGTGACCCCAAGTGACCGGGGAACCACCTGCACTCAGTGGCAAGAGAAGCCCTGCACAGCGAACTCTTCGGCACTGTTTGTGGGAGTGGAGACTAGTGCAATCACTGTGAAAATCAGTGTGGAGGTTCCTCAAAAAGCTGGGATTAGAGGTCCCATTTGACCCAGCTATCCTGCTTCTGGGCATTTCCCCAGAAGAATTGAAAGCATCATACCACAGTGATATATGTGTACCCATGTTGATAGCAGCACAATTTGTAATAGCCAAATCCTGCAAACAATCCAAATGCCCATCAACTGAGGAATGGGTAAAAAATATGTGGTATTTTTATAAAATGAAGTACTACTCAGCTGTAAAGAACAATCACACTGAGACTTTTATAGCTAAATGGATGTGACTTGAGACCATACTCGTAAGTGAAATAAATCAAACTCACAGGTGTAAACACTGTGTTGTCTCCCTAGTATAAGAAACTGAAAGAGTAAATAAGATACAACTGAAAGAGTAAATAAGATACAAGATCTTCAATAGATATTTTGAAAGGGTAAGAAACTGCTCAAAGGGGAAAAATAACTCAGATAGGGAAAAGGAGAAAAAAAGAAAAGGAAAAGAAAAAAGATATAAATTTGTGTATATACACCTAAAATAGCTAAGATGATTATTCTACTAATTCTATTAGTTCTTGGAACAAAACAGTTAACATTCATAGGATTGGATCAATTTTGCAGGTTTATACACGGTAATCTGAGAAACTCTTTTGAAGATAATTATGCAAATAACAACCTTAGTTATGTTCCTACCACCTTGTTTACAAGCCTGTATTGTTAGTATTTCAGGCTTTTTGTTATTGTTATTTACTAGTCTCTTTTTGTTTCTTGTTTTTCTTATAATTTGTTGTTTTGTTTTATTTTTCCCTCTAATACAGAAAGGATACATGTATATGTATAGGCTTATACATGCCCAGAACTTCTCCTAGAGTATACAAGAATTTATTTTATGAGGTGTGATATCAACAGTTACTTTGAAGAAAATGAGACATTATGATAGCCATTGCTGATTTCCTATCATCTTGTTGTGAAGTACAATAATGCTTTTATTCTTTGTTTTGATTGGTTTTAGTCTTTTTTTGCTTGTTTGATTTCAATATATGTGAAAGTGTGGATAGCTATTTTGAAGAGAACAAGAGACATTACGGTAGTCATTGTTGATTTTCCTACTGTCTGGTTTTGAAGGCCTGTAATGCTTTCATTCTTTTGTTTTTATCAGTTTTGTACTGTTTTGTTTTGTTTGAATTCACTGTGTGTGAAGACATGGACAACTATTTCAAAGAAAACAAGAGACATTATGGTAGCCACTGCTGATTTCCTGTTGTCTTGTTCTGAAGTACTGTGTTTCTTGCATTGTTTTGTTCTGATCTGCTTTGTTTTGTTTTGTTTTATTCTCTTTAAAATAAATAAATAAATAAATAAATGTAAATGTAAATGTCTGATGGGTATGGTGGCACACACCTGTTATCCCAGTATTCACGAGGCTGAGGCAAGAGGAATGTTGCAAGTTCAAGGTCAGCCTGAACTACATAGTGAGTTCAAGGCCAGCCTGAACTACATAGTGAGACCCTGTCTCAACCAAAACAAAACAAAACAGTAAATGCTTAATGGATATTAAGCACTACATTAAAAAAAAAAAAGAAAAAAAAAACTGAGTTTGATTCAACACACACATGGGCAAACGCATACCCATAGTTAACCTGAAATTCGATCTGAAGAAATAACCAAATTTTAGCAGACATGAAGAGGTGGGAAAATACCAGCAAGCAATTAAAGATACATGGGCCAGGGGGAGGGGGTCTAACATACATCTAAAAGGAGTTCCAGAATCAGTGAATACAGAAATCAGGAAAAAACAAGAGTCAAAGAAAGTGTGGATAAAAATTTAAATTCAGAGATATTTATCCTCAAACTGAAGACAAAAACTAAGTCCTGATCAAACAACATAAAAATGAGTGTACATCTTAATGAACCCAACTTGCCAAGATAAAGACTTCAAAAGAAAATACTAAACACAATTAATAAAAAGAGATTACCTACAAATTAAAACCAAATCACTATCAATTTAGAATTCTATACCTAGCAAGATCATTACTAATTCAACAAACATTTACAAAATCTCTGTATGAGATGCAGAACTCTAAGTGCTTACAGTACAATGGGAAGTAAACTAGAAATAGTCCCTGACTTCACAGAGCTTACATTTTAAAAAGAATTTTTCAGGAAGAATAAAAACAAAAAAGAAATTCTTCATTGTCTGCTCTCCTGGGATCCTCAAATTTTCATCTCACTGCAATTAAAACAGCTCAGAACACTTGGCTTTTTGTAGCACAAATGTATTAACTTACTTGATAGCATATGCTAAATTCTCTTAAATGGTAGTACGTGAAGCCTCAGATATTATAAGGAAGTTTGAGCATCCTTCTGTACATAACAATTTTCTATGAAGAATGTCCATATGTGTCATCAGATTCTCAAAACAGATCTATGATGCAAAAAGGATTAGAACCACTTTTCTCTGATCCAACACCTCCCCCTCAGAATAAGTCTGGTGCTACTCTTGTGTCTCCCATAGTAACTTTATAATTCATCTTTCAGCCCATTATTATTTCTACTGTGACATTCCCACTCACAGTAAACCATGAATGCATGCTCACCAGCACCTATCACAGCAACACATGATACAGAACAAAAATTATCATTAAAATGAACTACAAAACATATCTCTGAGATATACAAATATATGCCATTGTAACAGAATTTAAGAACCTATCCTTAGATAAATAACTATTTATCTTTTCTTAGTTGAATCTTTTTTTAATGTTTAATAGACTATCAAGTCTATTAAACAATCTTAAAAGATCTTAATATAAGTATGTCTTTAAAATATGAACTTGGTGGTAAAATTTATAAAATCTTGATTATATTTTTACTATAAAGAAAGTCTGACTAAAAACATTAACTTCATTTTCGTAACTTAGAAATTTGGAAACCTAGCTAATTATATTGAAATATATAAGCGTTTAGAAACAATACCACTGTTGTTTAAATGTTCAAGAAAGTATATCATAAAAACACATCCTAACATATTTTTTTCATGCAAGAAATGGCACTGGGATATGAAATTTAATACATATAAAGAGAACTAGATAAAGAATCATAAAGAATCATAAAGAGTATGGAGCAATGAATTACTTTCCTCCTGGAGATAAAGAGAAGTCAGTTCTGTACAAAAGAAACAAACTAGATGGTACCCAGGTTCTTCTATACATGTAAGTCTATCCTTCAAAACACAGGCAGAAAATATTGTCAAATTCAAGTGTTTGCCTTTTTCTTTTTTTAAAATGGAAATGTAACTGAGAAAAGAAAAAAAAAAAGAAAAGGCATTTGGGGGAAAAAAACTGAGTTAAAAAATGAGCATTACTTACCAAGTTGGCCATATAAATTGTGAGCAGCCCTCTCCTGCAAAAAATTTAAAAATGAAATACAGTAAGATTAAGCTTCCATTTGACTATCATTTTTTGAAAGAATTATCAGGAGATGAGAAATATACTGATATCTTAAGAAAAATGGGTAGACTGTGCTGAACTAAATTTTTAGTGCTTTAATAGTTGGATCTAAATAGATTCTATTTTAATTATAATTTATATATAAAATCATATATATTTAGGGTGTACAACATCATGGTTTTAGACACATATGTGTTGTGAATTGATGACTATAATCAAACTAATTAACATTACCTATCACCTCATATATTTACAGCAATTTGATCTTCTCTCTTGAGAAATATTTTATAATACAAGTTTTAAAAAATACTCTTGAAAAGTGTATCCAGAATCTCACTACCAGAAACAGATTAAAATGTAAAGTGAATACCATTCTAGATAACTTAATATATCTATAAATAGATACATTGTTGAAAATTTTAAATAGACAATGCCATATATACAGTTTTATAATCTGTTTCACTTAACAGAATGTAATGGACACCTTTTTACCTCAATAAATGTATGTCAAAATCATGATTTCTTAAATTTTTGCCAGTCACTCTTCAGATAGAGGACTAACAGCCAGAATATGTAAAAGCTAAAAAAAATTAGACCCTCCAAATTTAAAGACTCTACCCAAAAACAGACATCTGACATGAATAGGCACTTTTCAGATGAAGAAGTATTAACGGCCAATAAATACATGGAAAAACTGTTCAACACCACTAGTCACTCAAAAAACATATTAAAACAACACTGAGATTTCATCTCACTTCAGAAAAAAATGGCTATCATCACAAAATTAATAACAAATGCTGCTGGGGCTCTGGGGGAAAAAACTTCTCCATTGTTGCTGAGTGTGTAAAATGCTACACCAATTTATGAAAATCTGTATGGATATTCCTCAAAAAATTAAAACTAGAGGTTCCATTTGACCCAGCTATTTCCCTTACTGAAAGGTGTTTTTCCAAAAGAGTTAAAGTCATCATAACATAGTGATACATGCACACCCATATTTATAGGAGCACAATTTATAATAGCTAAATCTTGGAAACACTTCATGAGCCAACAGACAGATGAATGGATAAAGAAAATATGGTGTTTATATACAATGGAGTACTACTCTGCCTTAAAAAAGGACAAACTTGAGTCTTTTTAGGTAAATGGATGCACGTAGGGACCATAATCTAATGTAAAATAAATCAGACATACAAGTTTAAATATCACATTGTTTTTCCTGTGAGAAACCCAAAGCATAAGTAAGGGACAAAATTTTTCAAACGAGAAAGGGAACAAGGGGAAGAGACGGACAGGAGAAAAGGGGAAAGAAATTTTAAAAAGAATTGAAGGAAACATTGGAAATACAGCTTTTGCAAATGGGGAGGAGAAGAAGGGTTGGTAGATGAATGTGATCACTATGTACTACAAACAGGTACCAAAAAAAAAAAAAATCATGACTTCTTAAAGACCTAATTAGAAAATCTTGTTTTTCCATACCACTTTACCCTCTCTTATTCACTCTTCCTCTTTATTCTCCTCCCCTATTCTACTTTCATGTCTCTGTTCTATTTCCAAGTCTGCTCTACTTCCATGTCATCTTTCTTGAAGTCTACATATTAGGAAAACATGTAATACAGTATTTCTCTTTCTAGCCTGGCTTACTTTGATCAACAAGATAATCTCCAGTTCCATCTCTTTTCCTGCAAATGAAATATCTTCACTATTCCTTATAGCTGAATAATACTTCATTGTTTATATACCACATTTTATTATTTTATAATAAATATATTTCATTATATGTATGTATACTTTAGAAAGATACACTACTATATATATGATTACTTGATACAATATATAGAAGTGGTTTTGTAGGGTTTTTTCTTTTTTTGCTTTTATTACTACCTATTAGTCTTTAAAGTAATACGTTTCAATACACACATATATATATATATATATTTTTTTTTGTCTTTTTGAGACAAGGGCTCACTGTACAGTTCAGGCTGGCCTAGAGTTCACTTTGTAGCCCAGGCTGGTCTCAAACTTGCAACCCTCCTGCCTCAGCCTCCCAAGTGCTGGAATTACAGAATCAATACATATATTTTGATCATATATATCCTATTACCCTGCCTTCCACATCCTCACTCTCCCCTTTATCCATTTCTTCTTATCTAATAACACCCTCCACTCTAATTTCATTCATCTTTTTTAGATTCCACATAATGGAGAGAATATGCAATATTTGTCTTTCGGAGCCTGGCTTATTTTATTCAACATGGTGATCATCAGATCCAGTCATTTTCCTGAAAAATGCCAAAACTTCATTCTTCTTTAAAGCTGAATGATTCTACTCTACTGCATAAGTACATGGCATTCACTTTATCCATTCACTCATTGATGGACACCTAAGTTGCTCCCATATCTTAGCTATTGTGAATTAAGCCACACTATACATGGGTAAGTAAGTATTTCCATGGTATGCTAACTTTACTTCCTTTAAATATATACTAAGGAGTGCTACAGCTGATTGACACAGTAGTTTTAATAAGTTTTTTCAGGAAAATCATACTGATGAGTAGTTACACTAATTTACTCCAACAGCAAAGTAAAATGGTTGCCCGGGCTTTCCTTTGAAATCAGTGCAAGCTTTCCTTAGTCAATAATTCTTGCACTCTGCATGCCAGTAAAGCCAATAATAATAATGTGCACAATGCCAAGGTCTGTCACCAGTTTTTAGAGGCCAAGCTACCTTGGATCATGACAGCACCAGCCTCTGAGTGCCTCAAAGGCTGAAATCCAGGGACTCAAGTCTTTAGGCAGGCCTTCTAAAGCAGGAGGCCTAGGAACTTTTCTTAAATGAAAGATTTATACTTCTGCACCTTTGAACCTTAAATAGTCAGATCTAGTTGATTCCTGAGATGTCCTCAAGGCATCTTTCTTTTTATCCCTGTACAAAGTAGTTGGTTTCTTCCACTGGAACTAATCTCTACAGTGACCACATTTGCTTTGGCCTCATTTTTACACAGTTCCTTTGAGATCAAAATTTGTGTCTTTTAAAACACTTCTGCTGTTTCTCACTACATTTCTAACTGAAATCAGCCTATAGTACCAATGCCACAATCTAAATGTTGGACTGCCTTGATTCTTCCTCCATGAGATGAAATAGTCATCTACCTTTAAATTCAACCTCATACAAATAGGACATAGACAATACAAAGACAAATTCTTTGCCAGAATATAACATACATGGCCTCTAGTCTATTTCCCAGTAGAGTCCTCATTCCTGTCTGAAACCTCCTGAACCTGGCCTTTACTATTCAAACTGCTGTCAGCATTCTGATCTCCTACATTCACTAGAATCACCCATCAAGTTCAGCTTACAATATTCTAGGGCAATGATGGCAAACCTATGGCCATGTGCCACAAAGGGCTATTTGCTATCACTGAAAGCTCTAAAAGGTTCACCATCACTGTTTTAGGATTTCTCCAGCCTGCTTCTCCAAACACTTCCAAAAACCTACCACAAGCCAGTTCCAAAGGTTTCTAAATAATGTGGTCAGGTATAGTGACAACAATGACCCCACCAATACAAATGTTTTGCATTATTCAGTTTTCCTGACATATAATATCCAACAGATAAAACTTAATTTGGCTCCCATTTTCAGTGGATTCAGTCCATAGACAACTGGCTCAAAGGCAGAGATAACAAATGGATGTGTTGGAGCAAAGATATTTAGTAATGGGGGCCAGAAAACAGAGGAGAGAAACAGTGCTAGAGAAGAAGGGGCGAGGGACCAGTACTTAACCTCCAAAACCCACAGATACAACCAGATACATGTTTCACTAATCTCAGATGCTCCCAAGCCAATTAAATTGATGTAATTATACTTAACCATCACATTTAGTAATAATCTTAAGAAATTCATCTTACCAAAAAGGTCCAGAAAAAGTGTAACTGAAGGTAAATTTATTGAAAAAAATAAAAGAGGTTTTCTATTTGTTTCATACACTATCATTTGTTCATTTCATTAGATGTCATTACAGTCATACTAAATTTTCTTGGTTTTAATTTAATTCTTAGTGAGAAGTCACAAAGTGAACTTTTTAAAGGAAAAGGACAAACACAAGTTTCACAAACACTCACTCTACAGAAAAACTGCATACATATCAAACTTATGTAATAAAACTTAGGTACACACTGAAAGAACTATTTTCTGCTCTTACTCAGAAGTTTATTTAACTTAACTATACTGCATAATGAGAAATAAATGAAGGATATCCTATTTTCTAGCAAAAAGGTCTTTTTAACATGCTTTAAGAGTTCAAGGGAAAGTTTAGATAACAAACTCTAAAAATTATAAAAACTTATTTGCGCTTGAATAATGAAAAACTGGAATACTCACAGAAAAAATACATATAAAACAAGTAGCAATATGAAATCACTTTCATTTAACTATCATTCCAGATCTATATACTAATACTGTCCACGCAATATTCCTGATGTCAGGTTTATACACTGTCTTGACTGTTCGTTATTGAAAATTGCTAAAATTTTTAATATTCCCCAAACTATATGAAAGTAATGCGACTTAACTGAACAGTGCTGAGCTGAAATTAGAAAGTCAGGGTCCTAGGGAACTTTAGTTCTCTGGCACTGAGTCAATTTGTTATTAAAATGAAGCAACAGGACTAGTTATCTAATGATACTTTTAACAAAAAAAAAATTTAAATAAAACACTTATATTTATCACCAATATGTAAAATGTTTACTCAAGTTGGAAGGTAAAGAGGTCCAGGGTCCACTGTGTCATACTCCCAGGGAATCATTCTCCTTAGCAGATCCTAAGGCATCTCAACAAACCTATAAGGCCCTAGTACTCCTCCAAAGAGTAATCTTAAAATCATTGATAAGATGATCTATAAGCTGCTTTTTATATCTTCTTTTCTGTAATTACTACATTACTCTTACTAATCCTTTCCAATTCTGCCAGTTTCTAACAAATTGTAAAGATTCCCTAATATTACTTAGTTTAAATAAATCACATGAAGAAAAATTTTTAAAAAAAGAAAAATCAGAAAAATGAACCTCCAAAAGTCACATAACTACAAAGACAGGTTAAATACTTCTCAAGTGATCCCCATTTTAATCAAAAGCTGGTTACAATTTTAAAACTTCTTCAACTACAACTACTAAAGTAAAAATAGTTCTGTAGTTTCTATAATAGTGTATGATAAAACATTTCACTATGAAGTAACTAAACTGGAGGCCAGGGATTTAGCTCAGTAGTACAGTGCCTGCCTGCCTCGAAAAAGTGAGGTCTTGAGTTTGATTCCCAGTACCAAAAGAAAAAAAAAAAGAAGTAACTAAACTGATAAACTAAAACACTTTTTCTACTAACTTTATTATATCCAACAGTAATACAGTTATAGTTTCATCACCAGCTTCCATTTATTTAAACAGTGTTGTTTAACTATAGGGAAAATATTATCTCTATACCTTTACATTTCCACAAACCTGAATAGCCAGCATCTAAGCGGCACTAAACAAATGATTATGAAATTCCTAGATATATAACCATCAAACTGTTTCTAGGAACCCAGTCTTATGAAAAGGAGCATAGTACAGACATGCATTTTAGACCAACACAACCCCGAAGACAGCCTCTAGAAGGAATAAGGGTTAATTAATAATAATTTATTAGCACACACAAAAGTGAGCAGGTTACCTTACACTTCCATGTAAGGTATAATCAATATTATAAAATCAGATTTTATCCTCCCAATAGTCCTATGAAGTATAAAGCAGATACTATTATATTATATTTACTTTATTGAGGACAAAACATCAGGGAAGTTATGTTGTTTCCTTAAAAAGGCAAGCAAAAGAAGCAAAGACAAACTGTAATTAGAAGTCATTTCATCTGAGTTCAGTTTCAGGTTCTATCCAATGTTCTGCTTCTCTAGCAGAAAATCTTTACTAAGTTACGTTTAAATTCTGCCATTAACTGAGTTGTTTGTTAATGGCAGGCTTCTGTGCTTTGAGGATGAAGAAAACCTTGACATATTCTTACTATTGTGAAAAAAGCAGGTAATTTATTATTATTAACTTAATCCCCTATTGTGGTCTCAAGGTTCAATTCATCCTCCTCTAAATCATCTCCTTTCCAGCCTTTTTCTAACCTGATAGCTAACAGCTTCAACAATAATGGGACATTATCTGTGAGGGCATGATAGACTGAATTATAGGATCATGCTCTTTTTGATAGGATTTCCTTGTTGCAATGTCTTCATCCTTTATGTCAATGTCAATTTTGTAGTTGCAAAGTATCAGAACAGCGATTTATTTGATCATTTTTCCAATTAAGTATCACAAGAACCCTAAAAGTTAATTAAATGCCTTTTTATTATTTAACAACTGACTACATTTAGTCTGCATTTAAAGGCAAATAGTGTGTAAATCCTCCCTGGAAACCAAGTAACACATTATATCACTGCGACAAGCCAGGCAGAGGGTGCACATCTGTAATCTCTGCGCTACAAGAGACTGAGGCAGAAGGATCTTGAATTCAACAACAGCTTGGGTGGGGCCAGGGATTTAGCTCAGTGGCTCAAGCGCTTGCCTGGTAAGCACAAGGTCGTGAGTTTGATCCCTGTACCAAAATAAAATAAAATAAAATAAAATAAAATAAAATAAAAAACACAGCTTGGGCAATTTAGAAAGAAACAACCCCCCCCCCAAAAAAAAAAAAAAAACATGGATACACCTCAGTGTGAAGGCCCTGGATCAATCCCCAGTACTGCAAGAATAAATAAAGTAGCTACAGCAGTTAAGAGGAAGACAGCAGAGGTACTGCCCAGAATGAAGGTGACACAGGTAGAGAAGGGTGCTCAGGCAAAAAGAACAATAATTAACTTCTTTAACTGCACAGGAGGTTCTGATGCACTGAGAATTAGTAGAGTAAAAGGCTGGTGAAGCTCAGCAAGTAAGCAATCTGATACTTCTTCAAACCATGGGTAAGGCTGCCCTCCCTCTTGCTCTTTCTCACTGAAGAGAATGAATCTCTTACATAAAAAATTTAGGTGAGTACATATAGAGGTGTTATCCAAAAACAATTAAGAACCATAACTAAAGGAACTAACACTGTTATCAGATTATCATCATCCCTATAGAAAAACATTAGACTTTGTAAAAAAGCTTATTTCATTAAAAATCATTCTGGCATTCTGCTCAAATTCTAAGCATTACCTACAAAAATCACTACAAATCAACCAACAGAAATCCTTATTTTAAAGCTTAGTATACATACTCCTTAACTAACCTCAGAGTTTTGAATGACACTATGTAATACATTTCATGACTGAAATTCACCAGAGTATACTGGGAATGCAACTTATAAATTCTTAATATTTATATATCCTATATATAACGTATATATACATATGAAATATTTGTATGTTCTATAAGTAAGAAGAAACTAGAGATAAACTAGAGGTGAAAGTCCTAAACACTGCAATTATACTAAGAAACACCATTTAATCCTCTCAGAAAATCTTTCAAGATGTAATAGATTTCCAACTATCGAAATGTTTTACAAAAGTATACAAAATACTCCCTTAAGGTATGACGAATAGGTATTTCTTAACGCGTAGGACTAAAGGAGCTAAACTTCCAGTCTAAAGCAAGAGACTATGATCATATTCTACCATATGTAGTATATAATTTTTTCAGAAAACTGCAAGATCTTTCCTCTGAAACTTGAAGACATCAAGAATTGACAGACTATAATGATGATACTTACTCTTTCATTTGTGTATTATATATTTCATTAGCCATATCTGTTTTGGAGTTATGTAGCCACTGTAATACAATCCAATATCTTGATTCTTGAGTATGTTTGAAAAAAATATGGATATTAAATATTTTAAATCATGTTTGTTTGAGTACACCGCAGTTTTTAATATGTGTAAGTTAACACTAAATATCAAAGCAAATACCATAGCAATTCTAGACAAAATCCATGAAAACAACTTTCTGAACCACAAACAAGCACTTCCTAGAAAAAGAAACAGAAGACTAGATCTTAACAGACCTCTTAAAGAAAAACTAGATGTTACTAATGCATCTTGCTTAATTACTATGATCACAGGTCTTCGTGGTACAAATTTTTCAAGCTACCCTGGAAACAACTTCAAGCTTTCTCAGAACCCCACGATGATGTTTTAAGATTTAGATAAGTCTCTCTTTTACTAGGTATTAGGAATTAGCTGGCAAAGCATGCTTAACCTAGGGAAAAAAAGGAAAGGAAGAAAGAAGAGATGGAGAGATGGATGAATGGGTTTGAGAGGGGGAAAAAGGAGGAAAAAAAGAGTTAAACCACTATAGATCATGACATATTTATGAGTACAGATAGATCTTCATCTACACATATCACACATTTATGTATGTGTGTATACAAATACATACATATTAACATTATATATATACACACATAAAGGTGTAGATCAGAAGTGTTCTCATCTCAAACGGTTCTTGAAAAACTAATTACACAAGTGCATAAGAAATGTATATCTTCTCAGAGTAAAGAAAAAAATTACTGCTAAATACTTTAGAGGTTTAAAAATTAGAACTACTATTTGCTCTTACAGAAAAAAACTGCTAGTTCTCCACAATGTTTCTTCCACTCTTTCTAAAATATTATTGATATTTACAGAAAGATGATTGTAACTCCCAATGTATTCCAGAGCTGCAACAACCACCTATAAGAAGGAAACTTTCAATTGTATTCAAATAACATTTTCTAAATCTAGACTCAGGCTGTTGGACAGTTCCACCAGCATATTATTGATTTTCTATGTGAATTAAAGGTATAAATATAAACTCCTTTTTCTTATAAAAACTACAATAGAAGGGGACCAAGAGATAGGGAGAGATAATGAAACATAAAAAGAATATGTGAGATAAAAAAAAAAGTATAGTACTACTATGCTTCTTCATGGCACTAGATAGAGTAAGTTTATACTTGATCTAAGCCAAAGGCCAAGAAGCAATTAGGATAAATTAAAAATATACATAAATTCAACCTTTGTAATGTTGACATCTAATGACATAATATAAATTTGTGACAATTAAAGTAAACTTTTTGGTGCAAATCAGGCCACTAAGTTAAAACTTTACAGATTTGTTTAAAAGAAGGCACACTACAAAACAAATTACACAGAGATAAAGCAGAAAAATTTGCTTTACTTCTATTGTAAAGTTTAACTCCAAAAATGAAAAAAAATATGCAACTAACTTTTTAAAAATGTCACTAGTTTTAGGATGATAAAAACTAAAATTTAGAAGTTTTAACAATACCCAACTAGGAGTCATACTGATATGTGTATATATATAAAACCCTTAACAGAAAGAACTAGAGATATTTCCCAGTATTGCTAACTTTGTAACTAAAAAAACATGAGTCACAAAACTCAAATTATATAAAAATCAAATTAAGAAAAAGATCAATTTTTCTTTAGGAATTATGTGTCAGCAATTATAAAAAAGATAAAGTTAGACTTAAATCCTTGATTAAGTCTTTAAAACAATAAAAACCCATCAACTAATATTTAGAATAGGTCATAAGCATAATACCAGAAATTTCCCACGAACAACAAAGTTTGTAAGAATAAAATACTAAACCGGGCATGGTGGTGCACGCCTTCAATCCCAGCACTCAGGAGGCTGAGGTAGGCAAAGCGTTGTGACTTCAAGGCTGGCTTGGGCTACAATGTAAGCACAAGGCTGGCCTGAACTACACAGTGCAACCCTGCCTCAAAAACCTAGGGCCGGGAGTTTGGCTCAGCGGCTTAAGCGCCTGCCTGGCAGGTGCGAGGTTGTGAGTTCAATCCCCAGTGCCACAGGAAAGAAAAAAAAAAGAATAAAATACTAATGCAAATGCTACTCACAGGCAAAAAAGAGAGCAAAAAAAAAACCACCTATCAAAAGTGAACATAAATAGGAAAAAACTAACAACCCAAACCCATACCATCATCTCATTTCCAGGAAAACTGTTCATACCCTAAAAAGTTATTGCTTTTAATACGGCGTCACTGTACTTGAAGATAATATTAGTATTCAATGAAAGAAAGGAATTTTTTAAATTTTCTATAGTAAGCAGCCTCAAAGACAGACCTACACAGTTTTCTATAATTTGTGACATAGTAAAATATTAACACTAGGAATCTGCAAAATTAGAGATGTACATTGTAATTCATAAAGGATGAAAGAAAAAATATTCAAAAAATGTCATGGAATTTTTTAAATTGAAATAGTGCAAAGGATATGAAAAACAACAAAATGGCAAACAGAAAACAAATAATAAAATGGCAGATCTAATCTAGCCCTATCAATAAAAAATTAAATATTAATGGATTAAATGATCTCATTTAAAGTCAAAAAACAAGAACAAATGTAAATAAAAGAAGAATGTGCTTTATATTTTCTTTATTAATATCTACTTGTATTACATTAAAACAAGGAAATAAATTTGGACATAAAAACTTCAAGTGGTCACACAGGAAAAAAAAAATATATATATATATATATATTTTAAATACAAAGACATAAATACTTGAAATTAACCAGAAAGAAAAATATAATCTATACAAACGGAAAGCATGAACACTGGAATGTCTATATTAGTATCAAATAGAAACAGACCTTAGAACAAAAAGCATTATCTGAGCTACAGAAAAATATTTTACATTGATAAAAGGTTCAACTTATCATGAAGAAAAGGCAGTCATAAATGTACAAATACCAATAAAAGTATCACAGAAATTAATAGATTTAAGGAGAAAAATAGACAATTCCAGAACAACAGTTGGAGATCTTACACCTTTCTCTCAGCAAATAATAAACCCAGACTGAGAAACTTAGTGAGGCATAGATAAATACTTTTTCAGCAATGACTGATTTGTCCAATGGGGATATTTGGCAATTTCTGAAGACAGTTTTAATTATCTCAACGTGGTGAGAAGACAGTGCTTATGCCACCATACTGGTACAATGCACAAGACAGCCTTCTGAATAAAAAACTATCTGCATTAAAAGCTGTCAATATGACAAGGTAGAGAAACCCAACTGTAGGTAATCTTGTCCTCATTGATAGTTAAAAACCATGGCAAATCAGTTTTTATAAAAAGCACATAATTATATCAGAGAACAAAAAAAAAAGATATTTAACGAAATGTATTTATTCACAACGAAGATTCTCGGCAGATGAGAAACAAGTATTAAATTTCTATACTTGATGAAGTACAGCTAAAATCACACTTACAGATAACATACATGTATTCCTCTAAGGTCTGAAACAAACAATGGATGTACTATTACAAGACAAGAAAAGAATAAGGAGGACACAAAGGCTGAAAAAGAAGAAATAAAACTTATCCATTTTCAGGTAACACAAATATCTATATAGAAAAATCTCAAGAAATGCACCAAAAACTCCTAGAATGAATGAGTGAGGTCGTCAAGTTCCAACAGTCAAGATCAACACACAAAGTCAATGGCATTTACATGCAGTAGCAATACATATGTGAATTTTAAAGGGTTTTCCACTTCCTCATATCATACACAAAAACTTAAATGGATGAAATATCTACACATATGAATTAAAACTATAAAACTTTTAACAGAAAAAATAAGGATAATTCTTGTGTTGGTAACTGTTTCTTAAACAGGAGACCAAAAACACAATCAACAAAGAAATAAGCTAGACTTTAACAAAATTAAAAACTTTCATGCTTTGAAAGATATGATCAAGAAAGTAAAAGAGAAACATACATTGAACTTGAGAAAACATTTGCAAATTATATGCCTGGTAAGGGGCTTATATCTACAATATCTAACGTACATTTACAACCCAATAAATAAAAGATAAATAACCCAATTTAAAAATCTGCATAGGCTGAGCATGGCGACACATGCCTGTGATCCCAGCACTCAGGAGGGAGAGGCAGGAGGATCGCTGTGAGTTTGAGGCCAGCATGGGCTATATAGTGAGTTCAAGGTCAGCCTGGAATACATAGTGAGACCCTGTCTCAAAAAAACAAAAAAGAAACAAATAAAAATCAGCACAGCATCTGAATAGACATTTCTCAAAAAAATATACAAATGGCTCAAAAGTGCAAGAAAATATGATCAATATCATTAGTCATCTGGAAAATGCAAATTGAAGCCACAATGAGATACCACCTCACACTCACCAAAACTGACAATAATCAGAAAAATATATAATAACAAGTCTTGAACAGAAACTGTAGAAATAGGACCATTTATATAAGCTGGAGACAATGGAAAATCTGCAAGTACTTTAAGTAAACAATTTGGCAGTTTCCTCAAAAGGTTATAGGGTTACCATATAAGTCAGCAATTTCACAACTGAATGGAATTATATCCACACAAAAAGTGTACACAAATGTTCAAAGCAGCATTATTCATAACCAAGAAACAGAAACAACGAACAGCATAGACCAAAAAAATGGAAAAACCATAAATATCATTAAAGAGTAAATGTTTAAACAAACTCTGGTACATTTCCATAATAAAATACCACTCAGTGGGTAAAAAGAAATACACTAGGTGATGTACATGTAACAACACCTTGAAAGTTTTCAACAGCATGACACTTAGTTAAAGAAAGAAAAGAAAAAGTAAAAGCCTATGATAAAGGTATAGTAATGCCTTCCATACTTTCATTTATATAACTTTCTCAATTCCCCAAAATGATATAAATATAGACGTAGAAAGCAGATTCGTCATAATTGGGAGACAGAAATTGGAAGAAAAGAATAGTACAAAGGAAATTCTTAGCTGTTCCAAAATAATTTCATATACAGGTGGTGGTGCTAGTTAAACAAATGCATACATGAGGACAAACTACATAGAATTACACATACACATGTAAGTGCATTTAAAAACTGAATATAACACAGATATCCAAGCAGGACAAGCATATACAAAATGAGGAGCTAATCTAACAAGTACTAATGTCGTGAACAAGTGAGGCTTATTCTAGTAAACCCAGTAAGTTATAAATTATAAACATCAAACTAAAAGAGTTATAAAGAAGAAAGCAAATTAACCAAAGGAAAATAGAAGAAAAATAAAAACAAAAATTGAATTAGAATACAAAAAAAAAAAGATAAAAGATTTCGTGTATAGCTCAGTACAACACAACCTAGTGCATGCAAAGCTATACATTTGATCCCCAGTGCCTGTTTTGATTACTAGCATCTCAAAAACAAAAGAAGAGAAAAGAAAACCTCAGGTTAGGAGACTCAGGTAATACACTGGGGAAAAAGAAAATGGTACAATTACATAAAATAAGCTGAGAAACATATATAAAACAATTCAGTCAAATCATAAACTATTTTGCTCAATTCCACATAAATATAAAAATCTTTTAAAATGAGAAATTTTTGTAAAATGAGTAACTTTTAAAAATAGATAACATTCTAGTTCTTAGAGAAAGTTACTGAAACATTCTTGTGAGTTGAAAGTTTCAACAAAGTAACTTCCACAAAAGAAACTGATACCTTCTTCTAAGAACTACCACCCAAAGAATCATCATGACCTGAAGATTTTATAGAGGAAAACATTCACAGACCAGAAGGTTCATCATTAAATTATCCCAGAACAAAGACAAAGGAAGAAAATGGCATATTTCATAAAGTGAGGCTTATTCCAGTAAACCCATTATCTAATTCACCACAAACAATAAATTTATTGGAAAGATCTGGTTATCACAATCTTCTCAAATTCCAATTGAAATCATCAAGAAACAGCTGTCTTGATGGTCTCAGCATCATGTATGAAGTATATTATTGCCATAAATTTTAATTTTAATCTAATCAAACCTTTAAAACAAGCTTTAAGTTTACAGAAATATACTAGGTAAAAGAGCCTATTAAACAATTCCATAAGAAAACAATTCAGACAAAACTAGAAATGTGTTACAAGCCAATACTGTAGACAAAAAAAGTGGCATGACTCTCCTGTATTAAAAGAAAATTTTAAAAATGTAAGAACATACATGAGCTTTGACTGCATTCTAGTTCAAAAAAACAGCCATAAAAGTCATTTTAGGCCAGTATGTACTGAATGGCATTAAGGAAAGTCAATTATTTTATGTGCGATAATGGTGACGTAGTTGTTCAGGAGAACATTCTTATTTTACGAGATGCATGCTTCATTATTTAGAAGTACAGCGTCATCGTGTCCACAAAGGCTTCTACACGCTACACACAAATATACTATACCATACATACAAATACATTCGCATACAAATAAAGTAAAAATGACAAAATGTTAACAACTGCTGACTCTAGTTGATGGTTAGAAAGGTGTTCATTTCAACAGTTTTTGCTATAAGGCAGGCACATAACTGCAAAAATGTTTTATCATTCAAGTGCTAAAAATAAGTACACAATGGCAAACTTAAAGGATCTTTAAACTTTTATACATGAGTTGGATATTTTTTGAACATGTATTTTCAAAACCAGTACTTACACTTTACAACTGATCAGGAAGTTATAATCACCATATCTCATTACTTATGGGCAAAAAGCAACAACAATACTTTATATATAGATAACATTACTATAGCCCAACACTGTTTTATGTTTTTTTACATATATTAATTCAATTATCTGAACAACTTGAAAAATAACAGATTATTACTATCTCCATTTTTCAGCTAAGCAATAGCCACAGGGTAACACAGTAAGTGGCATAGCCAAGCTCCAAACCAAGCAGTACAGGTATAGAATTCACATTTATTTACCATGATGCACTGTCTCCTCAAATGGAGTAAACTTATGTTGCGACATTATTAACTTGATTCTGCAGAGGTTATAACATCCATCAGGTCTTTGAATTCATTAATTCTAATAGCCCAAAAGTATCATGATAAATCCAACAGACAGAAAATTTAGATAACATTGGTACGTACTTAATGTACCAGAGTACATTAAGAATGGCTTCAAGTACTTTAAATAGCAGGGTATCTCATAATTCATATTCTTATTAGGGGGGTGTATAACTATAATAAGCACCTTTATAAACTAAGGTTTGACTACATTATCCCATTTTGAATCTCTGTAACAAAGGTGGATAATTTCTCAACAATAAAAATAATAATTCACTGAATGACAATACTCTCTTACGCAAAAGATTTAACTTCAACTGTTTATCTGAACTGTTTATTTAAGTTTACAGCATTCTGTAGAAGTTACATTCACATGGAAAATTTCAGGTTGATGACAATAAAATTTTTTTAATGACATGATACCTTAAAAACACTAACTGGAATAACAGACAATAGGCCTGAAGCAAAGTACAGATCTAGATGATAATATAAAATTACTACTAACTTTCTTAGGTATGATAATTTTACTATGGCTATGGAAAAGAGCTTTCATTAGGATTTGCATACGGCATGTTTTAGTTCACCAGTGATAAGTACTATCGATCTCTAATATCTTCATATTTTTAGATTTAATCCATATAACTAATATTATAAAAATGTTAAGTAAATAGCTACAGAAATGAAAATATATTTCTGGAAATATTTCTCATCCTTGGACTACAATAAGTGAAATGCACAACCGAAAAGTCTAGTTTCAATGAGGGACAGGTAACCAATTTTATTAAATATGTAGACATGTAAAATTTTACCTGCTTTTCCTTTCAATTAGAATGGCCATGTAAGATGCTGGTAAAGCGGCACCAAAGCCAGGAGTCCATGAGTAAAATTTTCCAAGTATCTTCCTGCAATTCAAGTTTGGAATTTAATATGAAATTCTTAGTTGGTCATTTCAGTATTACAAACAGAAGCGCCTTTCTCAGGCCACCCTCTATCCAAATATCACACTTTAAATTCTATGTGTCCAAAACGAAGCTCATCTCTCTCCCTAGTATCATCCACTGCACATCGTAATACTCAGAAAGTTTTAGCTGTTATTATAATGATTACTTTATTATTACCATTACTATTTTTAACACCTGCTATTCAACAAATATTTTTCCTTCTTTGCTTCTATAACCCTTGGTAACTTTTTTCTTATAGTTAAAGTATTTGGTATTTTAAATAAACCAACACCAAACACCAAAACTTTAAAGTGTGCATCATTTTTCAATTAGCAGACTATGTAACTTAAAGGTAGAAATCTAGAGAGTGCTCCAACATTATAAATGATCATAAGCTGGTTGGGTTTTTAAAAAGAAAAAAAAAACTGCACATTAAGATTTCATTTTTTAGCCGGGCGTGGTGGCGCACGCCTTTAATCCCAGCACTCGGGAGGCTGAGGTAGGCGAAGCGTTGTGAGTTCGAGGCCGGCTTGGGCTACAACGCGAGCGCAAGGCCGGCCTAAGCTACATAGTGCGACCCTGCCTCAAAAAAAAAAAAAAAAAAAATCAGGGCCGGGAGTTTGGCTCAGTGCCTTAAGCGCCTGCCCTGGCAGGCGCGAGGTTGTGAGTTCAATCCCTGGTGCCGGAAAAAAAAAAAAAAAAAAAGATTTCATTTTTCTTCCAAATAATACGTTCCTGAGAAAAGGAGAAATAATATGTAAAAGTTATAAAAGGTTATCTGCTCAACTGCTAAATAAGGTACAACAGTAGGGAAAAGGGAGAAAGGGAGGAGGGAGAGAGAAGAATCAGAGACACACAATGATCTCTTTAATTCAAGTTTAGATTTAAAACAATTAGAAAAAATATTGTGAATATTTTCTGCCTGAAGATTGGAGGTAGTTTTCTCTCCAGTATAAAAGCCAAAAAGAACAAGGTACCAAGTATAAAATACAGGAAAAGGACTCATTGAATCAATAATAGGAAGACACTGACATTGCCTAATCGTAAGTATTGTATACCTCCACAATTAACAAAGAGGTTCACAGAACATAAAGAAATACACTACACAACAGCAATTTATATTTTGTACAATTTTTTAAAACCATAGTATCTGTAGACTTTTTTTTTTTTGCCAAGAGGGATCGAACTCACAACCTCATGCCTGCCAGACAGCTGTGGACTTATTTTTAGAATTTTATTATGCCTTAGAAACTTTTTACAGATCACATGATAAAGTCAGTTACTTACAGATTTTCAAGTCAACTTCATTACAATTACATTCAATAGTACAGAACTTGATCAGCTATTTTTTAGATATTAAAAGCTTATAAATATGAATACTCAGCAAAAAAGTATATAAAATATATTTTTAAATTACATGTTCAATTGTAGCTTAAATACTATATATAAAACTACTCTGAGTAACAAATATGAAGAGAATGTGAAATGAATATTTTAATTTGATGCTATGCAAAAAACAATTTAATTTGATGTTATTTTCAACAATAAGTGGAAAAAGACAAAACATAAGTATATAATAAATATGCTACATTTCTCACAGCACTCCAAGACTTAATTCTGTCTTTATCCACAATGTGTAAAACTGGCATAGATAATGAATACAAGATTGAATCAGAACCAAGTGTTCTGATTCAATAGGATATACTACTAGCTAAGTATGTTTTACACATAAATACATGTACTTTATAGTTCTTTCGAGTTCTGTTCACTGCACATAGCCCTTTGTCACAGAGCTGCTTTGAATTTCTGACTATAAAAGTGAAAAGCAAAAATTCCTACCAACAACTTCAGAAATACCGCAGGTCTCAGAAAATATATTAATTGCTATATAATCATATCAGTATTTTGAAATTTATATGACATCTTGACGTCCAGGGACCCACAGCCCTGATCTTATAAACCTTCTTTGAAATGAATACCATTTCACAGATTTAAAATAGAAATACTGGCAGTGAACCCCCCCGAATACAACAACTATGTAAACATCTGCTTGTTTCCATTTTAACAGAGCAATTTATATTAATTTCTAGTGGTTATAATGAATACCAACCTTAAAAGGCAAAAGAAAGTAATATAGAAGGCCCCATTAGCAGTCAGAAATGAAGCAGATTGTAGGATCTCAGGGAGTAGTTTGTATAAATAATAGTCAAATTTTCGTTTCCGGAGAATTGCAGCAATCTGGAAAGAGAAAGTTTTTTTTGTTTAATCCAACCATGTACCCACTTCATTTAGTTCTTACATGGAAACTACTGAGTAAAAGCACATGTTGTAAAATAAAAGTAAAAACTATGACATTTTACTGGCTCCTGCAGAAAAATACAATTTCCAGGACAAAAAATAAGGCACTTGAATTTACTGAAGCTAAAATATACAAGAAAAAAAGTTAAAACATGGAACTTTCTCGTCATATGACCACACTGTAATTTTGCATTTTGTAACTTTGTGTTTGTAATGCCTTAAAAAGTTTTAAATTAAAAAATAAAATATACTTTTAAATGAAAAAAGTTACAATTCAAATAAAAATGAATACTATAACAAAACTACATCATAGATTTTATTGGCCTAGCATTACTGAAGAACCTCAGTGATAAAAAATTTTTTTTTAATTCCAATTATTCAAACATGACTACTGTGAGATCAAAAAACAAAACAAAAGAAAAAAGCTAAGAATACAAAAGCAGCAAATAAAATTATTTCTAACCTTGTAGAGCCCATGGGGGAAAAGAAAAATCTAAGAAAAAAAACATTATATATTAATAATAATAATACAGGTAAATACGTGCTACACAGAAATAAGAACACATTCCAAATAACAGATCACAAAAGTCTACACCAGGAATCTTTTACTTTAAAAAAAAAACAAAAAAAACCTAAATCAGTCAATGCTTTTAAATTTCAATTGAAAAACATTTTTGTGGATGTCTAGATTAAATTTAAGGTTAAATTTAAAGGTGAATATCTAAACTAAAACAAAGTCCAGAAAGCTCTGACATAATTTAATTAATGGTACATAAAAATCAAGACACGCTATCTAATTATTTATTGAGTATACTATTAGTATTATAAGAAATAAAACAGAAAACTATAATATGCTCAAGATATTTAAGAATAGTTAAATATTAACAAGATACATAGCATCGTGGAAGTTTAGCAGAGTGTTTAATTTAGGGTTAGGCAGAAATTTCATGGAAAAAGGGATATGACCTCGACTTGGATGAACGGTAGACTCCTTACAGGTCATGGGTAAGAAGACTTTTATACCATGATGAAACAGTTATCAAAGGAGCCAAGGTTAGAATAACATAATTAGAAAATAAAGAAGCAGGTACAGTGGTATCTCGGTTCATGAACTTAATTTTTCCACAATTCTGGAACAAATTCTATGACCACAATCATATTTAAGAATTTAAGAATAACAGAAATTTAAAAATAATTAAATATTAATAACATGACACATAGTGTCATGGAATTTTAGCAGAGTGTTCAATATAGGGTTAGGCAGAAATTTCATGGAAAAGGGGATCTGATCTCGATTTGGATAAATAGTAGAATCATTGAGGATCATGTAAGAAGACTTTTCTACCATAATGAAACAGTTATCAAAGAAGCCAAGGTTAGAATAACATAATTAGGGATTTATGAAGCAGATACAGTGGTACTTCAATTCATGAAGTTAATTTTTTCCACAATTCTGGAACAAATTCTACAACCAGAATCGCAGAAAGAATTAAGTTCATAAACCGAGGTACCACTGCATGAGAAACTCCAAAACTGAGACTTTAAAACTCTCTCCATTCACTCCCTATCTTTCTAGAGATGATACTTCCCCTAAAAACTCAGCAATCAAATGTAACGGCCTTGTCTAAATTCTTCTCCACTTCAAAGTCTCTGAAATGGACCACCTCTTATTTCAATTCAACTGTCATACACAGGAAAAAGAATGATGAAGAAGAGAGTTCATCTTTGGCTTCAAGAAAGAAGCTAAATCTTTCTTTTTTTGAGTTTCACTATGCAGTCCAGGCTTGCCTCGAATTCCCGCCTCAGTCTGAGTGCTGGGATTACAGGCATGTGCCACTACATCTGGCAAGGAAGATATGACCTTAATAATGGAAAAACACAAATAAGAAAGTACAATATGACAGTTTGGCAAATGCTAACCTACGGAAAGAAAAAACTGCTTTAGAAACACACATTTAATCATAGGGAATGACTAAAATGAGATGGGAAAGGGCAGGTGGTGATGTCAGGAAGACTTACGTGAACTTTCTGAAATAGATCCTGACAGGCATAAGTTTGAGGAGAACAGTTTCTATTGTTTTTGTGACTGCACTCTTTTCATTCTCTTATTATATTTTTAAATGCTATTCCCTTTGTAAAATTTGTCATCAGATCTCTATTTTTCTACAAAAGCAATCTCTCTCACAGCATCATCCACCATCTGAATGCAGGAATTTCCATGATTTCTAACCTTCCCCCAAACACTAAATTCATATTTCAAATGTCTATTGGGTATGTCAACACAAATGTTTTATAAGCACCAAAAAAATCAACACGTCCAAAGTACAACTCACTGTATTTCCTAAATATTATTTTGCTTGTGTGTTCCCTACCTCAAGTAACAACAACATATTCATACAATTAGGAATAAGATGTTGTTGCTTTTAAATCCTCCCTGGTCCTCACATCTATACCATTAGTTTCTATTATCGTCAGGATTTAGAATGCAACAACTGTGGGGAAAAGATTAAATCTTTCCACACTAGTGGTAGGAATGTAAACTAGTGGAACCATTATGAAAGTCAGTATGGAAATTCCTCAAAAAAACAAAAATAGACATTCCATGTGACCCAACTATACCTCTATGTACATATCTTCCTGAAAAAGTTAAAGACATCATATTATAGTAATACATGCAGTACAACTCATAATACCTAAATTTGGAAGCAGCCTATATGCCCACCTACAATTGAAGGGGTAAAGACAATGTATATACACAATGTAGTCCTTTTCAGTAATAAACAAGGATAAATTTGAGTAAACACACCTTGAGATTATAATGCTAAGTGAAATAAATCAAATACACAAGCATAAATATCATATTGTTTCTCTTATTTGTGAAACCAAAGCATAAATAACTGAAGGAGAAAAATAAATGATAGACAGGAAAGAGAAAGATAGACTTTGTGGGTATGGGAATGGATCTGGAAATGGAAGAAGATGGAAGAGAGGGAAGGGAAAGGGAAAACAGAAGATGCTACACATATATATACCAATCACTCCACATATGTATTTATTAAGCATTGCAAATATACTAATGAGAAGTTCTCCTTTAAAAGAATAAGATAAAATAAGAAAACTAGTGATACATGAAACAGCCTTGATCAATTTCCAGAGAATTATGCTGAGTGAAAAAAACTAATCCCAAATAATGACATACCTGATGATTCCACTTATATAACATACTTGAAATCAAGAATAATTTAGGAATTAAAGGAAGTAGGAAGAAAGAGAATATGTCTATAAAAGGGAAAAATCAGGGATCTTTTCCATATTGGAAATGTTTCACGTCTTGACTGCATTAACAGCAATATTTTTGTTGTAATATGGTACCTTTATTTTGCAAGATGGTATCACACAAATTGTATTTGAAAATTCATGGAGTCTTTACTATTTCGTACAACTGCATGTGACTGTCTCAAAATAAAAGGTCAATTTTGTTTTAAAAAGCCATTTATTTACATCACTAATGGGCATATGAAATGTTCTCAGCATCATTAGTAATCAGAACACTGTACTACTAAATACCACTACACACACCCCAGAATGGCTGGCTAAAATAAAAACACCAGATAATACTGGTAGGAATTGGGAGCAATTAGACCTCTCTCACATAGTTGACATGAGTGTAAAATTGTACAATTACTTTGGAAAAATTGATAGTGTCTAACTGAACTAAATGCATACCTATTCTACGACCCAGCAATTCCAACCCTGGGAATATGCTCAACTAAGACATTCATAACGCTACCTGTAATTATAAATAAGGAACAACCTAAATGCCTAGTATCAGTAAAGTAGACAAATTTTACATATTTACAATATAGGTAGAACAAGCTATACAATCTATTATAAGAAACAGGGAATATCTGACACAAAATGCAAGAAAGAATCTAGGACTTAATCATTACAGTGCTCTAACTCAGAGCATAAAACCAGGATGTAAAGGGGTTAAAATACTGATCTTCTTCGTAGTCTGGGTGGCCACACTAAGCCTGTGGTAAAGAGCTGAGCAATTACCACCTCAGTTTTCCCCAATGTGTACCACCTTATTATCATTTTTTTCTGCATACCACCACAACATGTTACAAGTTGAAAAAGAGTAAGTGCTGATCCAACCAAACAACCTAACAGCAACTGTATTAACTATGTAGTGATTTTTAAGTCCTCGCATTCATATATAAAATCATCATCACACATCATTAGATACCTTCAGAAACATCACATTTTATATCAAAAACTTCGTAATGTTCATATGCTTTAATCAAATAATTTTGCATTAATTTTTTATGAATTTTCAAATATACATATATAAAGATTTAGTTAAAAAGTAAGTACATCATACCACTATAACTAACATATATACCTAAATTAGCTTATTTATATTGTTTTAGAAGACTACCTGATTACTTAGAAAAAATACACCAAGTAAAAAGACTACAATGAACATGTAGAATAAATATTGTTGTGCGTTGGTTATCACTGAACGGTGAATAAAAAATTATTTGAATCTTCTCCTTGCTTTTGGATGTACCCTATCCTATAGTTTATAGTACCAGCAAGAAGGAAATAAATATAAGAAAGGATTAATTATAATAGAAAAATATGAATAGGCAATAGAAATAACAAGATAACACAAAATAATACAATCTGATGTTTAATCTTAATTGCACAACTATTTGTATTAAAGAGCCCTATTTAGATATGCTCCAGATTTTATAAAGAAGTTAAATCAAATGTCAAAAGGGTTGCTCTTCTCCACTTCTAAAATTATTTCTAAAAAAAGTGTGATAATGGAAGAATTAGGTACCTCTACAGAAAGAAAAAAATAACAATTGTGACTTCTGTCTCATATTGCAAACAAAAATTAATCTAAGATGAATCACAAAACTAAATTTAAAAATTATAAGACAATGAAGTTTCTAGAAAAAAAATAGGCCAATATTTTGGTTTATAGGTACTCCAAGTATGGATCAAGAAAAAGAAACACATGAAGCACTGCTTATGAAGAGCAAAAACACATAGAGATTAGTTTAACTAATACAAAAACTAAAAACTGAAAAGTAATACAAAATCATGTCAGGCCTCCAATTTTACAGGGTTTTTTTTCCCCTTTGTGCGGCTGTTTTTGTTTTTGAGAGACAGACTTCGAGCTGGGAATGCAGCTCAATGATAGAGTACTTCCCTAGCATATGTGAGGCCCAAGGTTCAGTATATATATATATATATATATATATATATATATATATACACATCTTTTTTTCTGAGTCAAGGTCTTATTATGTTGCCAAGGCTGGCATCAAACAATCTTCCTGCAACAGCCTCTCAAAAATCTGAGACTATAGGTATGTGCCACAACACTCAGCTAGAAGTTTCTCTTTATAAAAAAGAATATCACTATTAAATACCCATCAATTACATGCATTTCATTTTACTCAATTATACTTCCCTAGTTATTCCTTTTCTAGCTATCCAGATGATTAACATCACACATTTTCAAAGAGCTAGTTTACTAGTATTGAGAGTGCAGTATTTGGCCATGAACTGAAACAAAACTAACTGGTCCTCAAAGGGGTTAACCCATTATGGTAGCCTTATTAGCATCAAACTGTAAACTGGCATTCATTGCTAGCCCAAGCTTGATTATATTTCTAAAATGCCATTTCTAGAGGATCTGACAAATATAGTTTCTTTGGAAAAAAAAGTAGTTCATGGTAAGAGTATATTTTATGTATTTAATTTTTATACATTTATTTTAATATCTTAAAATAATTATTAGCAAATAACAAATCCTTTAAAGCAAGGTCTCTCAACCTCAGCATTACTGACATCTAAGGCAAGATAATTTGTTCCTGGGGTGGCTGTCCTATGCATTATAAGATTATCAGCAGCATTCCTGTCCTCCTATTTCTGTCAATAGTGTCCCCTAATTGTGTCAACCAAATGCCTCCAGGCATTGCTAAACATCTCACAAGAAGTAAAACTACCTCCTTACTCAGTGAAAAGTGCTTTAAGAACAAAACAAACCTTTATATATTTATTACAGTTTCGATGTTAACTATTTCCTAAAGGGCCATGTGTCAAAGGTTTCGTCCTCAACCTTTGGCACTATTTGGGACGTGGCAGAAACGAGGCCTAGTAGACTTAAGGTCACTGACAGTGTGTCCTCTGGCTTTCAGATTAGTACACCACTGGCTTTCCTAATTCTTAAGTCTTCAAACTTGGACTAGAACTACACCAATGGCCCTTATGGGTCTCCAGCTTGCCAATTATGGACAAAGACACTTCTCAAGCTCCATAACTATGAGTCAATGCTTCAATTTATGTAAATACAGTCATCCCTCATTATCCATGAAGTTTTGGTTTCAAGGACTCCCATTGATGTAAAATCCAGATACTATATTTTCAATCCAGAATTGGATGAAACCATGGACAAAAAACCTGCAGATAGAGGACCAATTGTAAATACACACCTAATTGGTTCTGCTCTTGAAAGATACCTAATGCACTACAACTAAACTGCTTCTTGACTTTCCCACCACCTCTCCCACCCCCAACCCCCACAGGGTTTTGTTATCATATAGTTCAGGCTGACCTTGAACTTAGCCTGTAGGCCATGTTGGCCTCAAACTCACAGCAATCTTCCTGCTTCCAGACTTGTACCTAAACACTGAATTCTTGTGAGAACTCAACCAGGTGTTTGATAGGTTGGCCTAGGTGGAAGTCAGCCTGAGGAATGAGGAAATTCGAAGACAGGTTAAGCTTGAGGCCTCCGTGCTCTCCCTTTCACAGTGGTCTGCTCTCACGCTGTAGTGTACTTCTTTCCCTACTTTTAATTGGCCCACACTTGCTCTGCAGAGCAAGTTTCTTTTCCTGCCTTTAATAAACGTAAAATCACACTATCTTTTATGCTTGCTTTGTTCAATTCTTTGTTCAGGACAAGAACCACCTAGAAAGAATCTCTAGGAGTCTCCAGAATCCCAGAACTTAGTAACAATCCCAGTCAACTATTACTAAATCTAATCATCAAATTTCAGTCTTGTCTATGTTAATGTTTTTGATCAATATCAGCAGATAACTCCCTAAAAACTTTGTAAGCATCTAAAATTCATGATGAATATAATATTCTCAGTAGTAAATAAGAGGTCTAATTATTCAAAATAATCTATACCACAATTAAACCAAATCGAAATTTGGGTATAAAAACAATCTAATGGAAAAATTGACATGAATCATCAGTTTGGACTTGGCTCTTTCTCTCCTCCAAGTGGGTCTTTCCTCACCAAAATGTATTCTATCTTCCAAATATAATACAGAGGACCATTCCTTCTGATTTGAAGAGAATTTTCTAGTGACCATGCAAAATGATATAATGCTGTCACTGAAAAATACTAGGATTTGAAGTCCTTTTAAGCTTTTTTTATTTTTTTCTCCAAATTCATTTTATTCACAGATTAAAAAAAGAAAAAGAAAAAAACTACAGCAAAATTTTAAAGTACGTCAATCATGGTTAAGCTTTTTTTAAATCAAACTTTTAATAAGAATCTACTAACTCAGAAATATGATCAGTAGTGGTACACAAAATTTGGAGCCTATGTTCCAATATTTACTAATTTTTATCCCTGACCTATGATAAATAGGAAAATAATGGTAAATCTGATTTGGTCAATTATACTCAGATAGTTGCTATAAAAAAGGGTAAGTTGAAAAAAAATTAAAAGAAAAGGGTGAGTTGAGACAGTGTTTACTTCAATAGTCAGTCTTCAACACTCAATTAAAAGTGACATGCTGGCAATTGTACTTTGTACTCAACAGAAAACAGTCAAAGAATAACAACAAGTCATATATGAAAAAACAAGCTCAACAAACTTAAAATGGCATGTAAATGAGTAGGAAAACTAATCATTTAATTTCTCATTTAAAAGAAAAAAGGCAAAATGATTGTTTTCCATGTCCAAGGGGATAACAAATCAAGTAAAAATCATTATTTACTTATGGGATAGAGAGACAAAGCCAGTCACTCCCTTACAAGGGTATAAACCAGGTCTCAAGCAAAATCGAAAAGTGATAGAAACAGATTTGCATTCCATGGTCTCCTAAAGGTCAGATAATTCAGACAGATACTCTCAGTAGTTTTGCATTCTTCAGTGACTTTGGGGTCCCTTTTTTTTATTTTTTAAGCAAAAAACATAAACAAACGTCTATTGCCAAAAACTCAAACTCTCACGGCTGCTCATTTAAAAAAACATGCTAACCCACTTCCCTAAAGTGCTTAGTCCCATACCCCACTGAACTTCAGAATTAGTGGTTTTCAAGCTTTGGCAAATAACTACAGAATGTCCACAAATTGTTTTTTATTCCTAGGAATTCCAACTCTGGCTTAAATGTTAATTCAAGACCTAGAGGTGATCAACATATCCTTTAAAATCTGACAGGCAGATTATAACAGGTTTGTTAGATTATAACTATACATTTGTCAAATTATATGGCTCAAAGGGAACAAATACTGAGTAAACATTTTCTTACTATGAAGAAGGACCTACATATCTAAAGGTAAATGAAAACTCAAGTTTTTAAATCATTCCTTCCCAATAGTACAAATATTCTATATATTTTTGACTCAGCTAAGAATAAATACTAGTACCCCAGTGTGAAAATCCTAAAGAAAATGCTCTAGGAAAAAGATAATTAAAAAGGTCTTAGAGCCATCTGAAGTTAGTAGACACGTTTTCCTTCTTAGGGGAGGCACCTAAGTATTTCAAAGCACAGAATTCATAGTTCCCAAATGGACAATTAAGTATTCTAAAATTTGCCACAAAAACCAAGGACAACAAACCTTTCTCGATTTTAGTGGTACTCTAGGGTTTAAACAATTTAACAACTATTTATAGTATAAGAGTGTACCAAAGAGTACCACTTACTTTGAATATGTGGCAGTAACTAACATCTAAGAAATAAAATAAAACTTCCTCTAATACATTCATAACTGTTAGTATATATTATAAAATATATAGGAATATTTTTTAAAAACCACACATAAGCCAGGCATGGTGGTGCATGCCTACAATACCAGCACATGGAAGGCTGGGGCAAGAGGATCACCATGAGTTCAAGGTCAGCTTGGGCTACATAGTGACTTCAAAGCTAGCTAAACTAGAGAGACCTTATTTCAAGAAGAAAACACACACACACACACACACACACAAATTGATGAATTTCTTCTAAATTGTGAAAATAAAAAGATTCACTATCAACAGGAACAGCACATCTACATTTTAAAATGGCTTAGGTAAAAGGCGCTACAATTGGAGATACTAAGATGAAAAGAAGCATGAGAGCAGATGTCTAGACAACAGAAAAAATGACAGGAATGGAAAGAACCCATCTTCTAGACTCCAAAAACTACTCCTTATAAAAAAATCTTCCCCCAAATTAGCTTCCCTTCAGAATTCCTTCATTTCTATGAATAATGGCAAGTGCACTAATCAGACTTGAAATCCTAGAAACATTAAGTCCTCATGATGCCTCAATACCCTATTCATTCTTCCTGTGAAATACCTCTAGAACTGCCCTTTCATTTTCTCTAGCAGACCACAAAAGTATCCTTTCACTACTACACTATTCGCGAGCTTATTCACTTGTTCATACCTGCTGCACTCATTCAGACACTTAGTGTGTACTCGGTGAATACAAGCTACCTGTTCTAAGGGAAGATGGAGACATAGATCACATTAATGTAATACTGCAATTAACAATGCCATTTTATTAGGGCTCTATTACATGTCATCAGTCATTCCTACACACTGGTATCCTGTTTAAGTCCTCACCACGTCCTAAGGCATGAACATGATTATCTTGTGCAAAGCAAGGAGTCTAAGGCATAAAGAGATAAAGTAATTTCCCTAAGATTACACTGGTAGTAAACTGCCAGGTGGAATTTCATAAGAGCTCTGACTCTTTCCAACACTTGGTGAATCTATTGCACTCACTCCTAAGCAGTCTTTCCAATTCACACTACCCAGGGCTTTCAGATTCATCATACTTCTATTCATGCTTGAAACTCCTTGGCTCAAAAAATCCTTTGCTTCTTTAGCCTGATATTCAGTCAAAAAAAAAAAAAAAGAACTGAATCCTGTTTTTCCTTCACTAGTACTAAATCTTTTAAATCTCTTAATTTCTTTAACTTTCAGTTTTCTTACCTATGAAATGAGGATAATAAGCTGGAATTGTGTAAGGATAAAATAAGAAAAAAAGATGTAAAAGATTAAACATATTAAACAAGTTATTCATAACTTCTATATAAAAACTTTGTTTTAAACAATGTATGCCTTGTTTCTCTTATAAAGCCTACATAGATTTCTACTTCAATTCACCTTTCCACTAAGAATAAACACTCTATAAATAATCTACTACAACAATCAATATCTGTCCATCCTTATCTTCAAAGTAAAATTCACTTTCCAAGAATTTTTCTCTGGCCAAACTTTACTCCTAAAGACCACTTTGGGAAGTGGAGGAAAAAACAAAGCATTATTATTCAAGTCCTGTTATGAACTAGAAAATATACAATATGTCTTCAAGGAATTATTTTATTTTATTTCATTTCATTCTCAGAGAAAAAGTAATATGCACAAAGTCAAACTGCTTGTAAATGATAAAGCTGAGATTCATATCTAGATATCCCTGATTCCTTTTAAAAGCCCAACTGTTTCCCATCATATCACCCTGTATCCTGCTGGACACATGAAAACATACATTTAATCAACAATTACCCAACACTTTCAAAGGCTGTAACCTTGCTATACACTCTAAGTAACCCCATCCACATATACACATACAACTGAAACAAAACTCTCATGAAATGATGCTTTCCCATAATAACTTCAATGTGCTTTAACATTTTCTAATCTTTTCTATTTCCCTTAAAATAAGAGGCCAGTAAATTTCTACTAATTTCAGTTCACAACCACTGAAGAACAGCAACTCAAAATTTGAAACACTCAGCTGTAAAAGATACAAAATCACATGAGGTGGAAAAGTTATCCTCGAGAAGTATTTACTAACTGGAGTTTATAATAGTATAATACAACTCTTTTTCTACTCCCTCCCCACCTCGCAGAAGTGGGAGTATCCACATTCTGTTGCTCCCCTAAACTTCTCTATGATAACATATAATAAATTGTCTAGGCTGGGGACAGAACAAATATCAGGCATTCAACAAACATTTATTGAATAAAGGAAAGAATGAATGTGCTGCAGATTTTCAAAGGGAAAAATTAAATAACATAAACTCTCTTCTCCCCTACTTCATAATCCTCTGAGGTCAAGAACAAGATCTTTTTCTTTGCAGTGCTGGAGATCAAACCTAGGATCCTGCACATGCAAGGAAAGCACTCTACTACTGAGCTACGTTCCTAGCCCAGGAACAATCTTTTAGTACAGTTGAATATATCCAGAGCTCACTATATAGAGAGAACAATTAAAAAGGAACCTGGGGTTGGGGATATAGTTCAGTTATAGAATGCTTGCTTAGTATGCTGAGGCCCTGGGCTCAATCCCCAACACAACAACAAAATCAGAACCATAGAACAATTTATGAGGAAAAGAAGATAAGGATGAATTTTTGCCAAAGACAATCAAGGAAGCTATTTCCAACTCCAATAATAAATCTACATTGACTTCTACTCTAGACTTTTAATCTTCAAAGTGCGTCTCCATTACCTGAGAGTCTGCTGGAAATGCAGTTCCTCTGTCCCACTCCCATCTCCTGATTCAGAACTCCCATTTTAACATGATCCCTAGCGAATTCCTAATACACATTAAAGTCTGAAAAGCACCATACGAAAGCATAAAAATGAAACTGGTTCCTGCAACCTCAGAGAAAGTCACTATCTTGTCATGTTTTATCTCTGTAATAACTAAGCAAACTTTTTAAGTGGTATTACAGATATTGTCATAATACACTTTCAGGCACGTTAGGGTATAAATCCAAATTATTATTTCAATAAGAAGAATTAACTTCTTATTGAAATAATATCCATTGAATATTGAATGAAACTTTCAGGAAAAACACACACACATACACACGACCAAAACAAAAAAACAAACAAACAAAAAAAAACCTGGCCTTCTTAGGATCCAGACTCTAGGGGCAATAAAAGGAGACCATGAAGTTCAGTGACCAAGTAACGAATCTTTAAAAACAAGGATGTGGTTATGGAAGAAAAGCTACTGTCAAGAACATTTAAGAACAAACTTCTCTAATAGTTCTCAAGTCAGCAGTACATATACACTAATAGTTCTCAAGTCAGTGGTACAAATACATATTTCTCAATAGTCTCCATTAGTTACCCAAATGTAAAGATGTATAATAAAATGACTTAGGTGACATTAGCCAGACCTCCTAAAACACCTTCGCTGACTCAAAGACTGGAACCACTCTTACATCATCACCACGAAAAAAATCTCAAATCAGGAGCCTATTTCATAAACTTGCAAAAACTGTGCAAAACCCTCAAATCACAATCCTGTCATTTCATACTGAGACAAGATCTGTGGCCAAAGGGCGCAGGGTGAAGTATCCCCTTTCTCATTAAAAAAAAAAAAAAAAAAAAACCAGAGAGAGAGATCACACGGGATTAGGTGAGGACAGAATGCAAACAATCTCATCACCTCACTGACCTACAAACACCTCTCCATCGAAAGGCAGGAGTGAGGAAAACTCAGGTCCCTGACTTCAGATTTTAAGTGTCTTACACTTAATCCTAAAAGTTGGGAGCCCATCTTCTACCTAGCAACGGGCAACTTAGCCCACAGCTGAATCTCTAATCCCCCCTCCCTCTCCTAAGAGGAGCGGGGACCTCGCTCCTCAGGACCGCCCCCTACCAGCCACCCACCCACCTTCCCCCAAAGCTGTGCGCCTTTCCACCAGAGAAACCGGCCCAGGATGAGTCCCTACAACCCCACGGGCACCGACGGCCCCGGCCCAGCCTCCCCACTAAAGTCGTCCTGAGGGAGAGGCTGACGGGTCTCACCAAGTACAAAGGGGCATAAATCTTCAGGGACTCTTCCAGGGCGCCCCAAGTGATCTGCAGGAAGGAGACCAGGCAGGAAGGGTTCCAAGTGTGGCCGATCTCGTAGCAGTTATGAGGGATGGACTTGCTGAGGGCCGCCATGACGAGAAGCACGGAGGGGCCGGGAGGGGGACGGTCGGGGATCGGGAGGGAGCGACAGCGGCGCCCAACCGCCGGCCTCTCGCTTGAGGGGCAGCTGGAGGTGCGGAATGGAGGGGAAAGGTCACACGAGCAGGGTTACTCCGAGCCGAAGTCCCTCGGATGTTGGCCTCTCCGCGTATCGCAATTCGAGGAGGCGGGGCGCGCACGGGGGGCGGGGAGAAGCGGAGCGCGCGCGCCCCCTCGCGGGTCTGCGCCTGCGCGCGCCCGCACAACCCGGAGCGCGGGCTGCCAAGGTCTTGAGGACCTTCCTGCCGAGAGAGCGCGCAGCACCGGCTGGGAGCGCAGCTCTGGGAAGTGTCGCATCCCTGTCCCCCGCGGCGAGCCAGCCGCTGGGAGTGCAAGCGCGGTAGCCAGAGCGCAGTAGAGTAGGTGATTTGGGTCAAATTTTACTTCAGTCTCTGTCTTTTAAAGTCTGGCCAAGTAGAGCTGAGGACAGTGGAACAACTGACTTAAGTATCTTTGTTGAGAGGATCGCGGTGGGGTCGGTGTCTTCCGCAGGACCGCCAGCTCCCCTTCGCCCTGCTAGGTCGTATACCCAAGAGGCTTGCTGGTTGCAACAGAACTGTCCCCAGTTGCTGCATGTTCTGAGCTCTGTGGTGCCTGGTGAGGCTCGAAAACTCTGTTAGCTATGTGACAGGAAAGTTAGTATGGGGAAAGGGCGGGAAGCCATCTTGCCATAAGTCCCGGGCAGTCCTGGCTATAGCATCCTTAACAGGTGCTCATCAGCCAAACACTACACACGGTAGAAGCAGCAGTGGCGTGTTACCTGGCTGGAGAGCTTCATCAACAACTACCTGGCACAAAGATCCTGTGTGAATTATAAGTCTTGTATTTCCCTAAATGTCACTTGTCTCTTCTAAAACCTTCCAGCTTCTTTGGAATTCTAAGTGTTATGTTTTCTTAAAACAAAAACTACCTTTACAAGAGAACTTTCTAATCGTCTAGTCTACATTCTACAAATATTTATTAAGTCATTACTATTTTCCTATCACTATTCTAAGCCCCTGGAGGGACAGATATGAACAAGAGACAGCGTTTGTATTTTCATGGAACTAGCACTTAATTCTTGCACAATTAAGAAAACGAAATTAGGTAAGACAGATGTAAATTATTTGAAAGAAATAATACTCAGATGAAAAGCCCCAGATAACAATGGTAAAAAGATGAAAGTATGTCTCTCAGGTAAACAGAGATAGTCCTAAATCGTGGCTTCACAACTATCAGGGATCATCAGGTTGCTCTGAAAACTGACACCCATGATTTCTACCCTGACTTGTACAAAATGACCACATCACCCAGAAGGGCCAAAGGGGAAGAGAAGGACAAATTTCTGTTTAAGAAAATTTCTCATTCCAACAGTTGGAAGGCTGAAGCAGGAGGATCACTGCACGGTTGAGCTCAGTCTGGGCTACATAATGAATTCAAGACCACTCTTAACTACATAATGAGAGCCTATCTCAAGACGAAGGAGAAGGGGAAGGAGAAGGGGAAGAGGTAAGGGAGGAAGAAGAAGAAAAAGAAGAATAAATCTCAGAAGATTCGTATAAACCACTTCTTAGACCCTTTGGTCAAAACTTAGTAATATGGCCATACTTTCTTGCAAGAGAGGCTGAAAAATATTTTTTAATTGGTTGAACAAATACCGACCTGTATTGGTTTGATCCTGTGTCCCACCAAGGCCTCATGTAATTTGGACCAGCAGAGTCTGGCATTTGTGATTGGTTTGTTGTCTAGCACTAGGATTGGCGATGTGAGTGCTGCACCCACCCAGGGGTGGAACCAACATAGAGTGCAAGGATGGGAGGAACACATGTTTTCACTCTCTTGCTCTGGCTCTCTCTCACAGGTTTGCTTGCTGTTTGTGGTGGCCATGAATGCTGGCCCCGTCACTCCATGCTGCCTTGGAGCCAGCTGCATATGGACTGAAACGCTCAAGAACTGCAAAAAATAAATCTTTCCTTCCCTAATTTTGAGTGTCAGGTATTTTGTCTCAGCAACGAGTGACAAATAACTAAGACACCACCTAATATTTGGGATTTTAGTACTGAGTTAAATAAAAAGAACAGATATTGGGGCAATCAGACTGTCTGCCATAGCTTTATGTCTGGGACTACAAACATCTGGGTGCATCATTCTTCTAATAGACAAACATGATTTT
This sequence comes from Dasyprocta punctata, assembly GCA_004363535.1. Lineage (NCBI taxonomy): Eukaryota > Metazoa > Chordata > Mammalia > Rodentia > Dasyproctidae > Dasyprocta > Dasyprocta punctata. The sequence goes on from RJWM01001772.1 coordinate 143,526, forward strand.
CCTTTCTAAAAGAGACAATCTAAAGTCCTATGTAGTTGTCATATCCCTATCAAAGCCCAGAATCTCCCTTAGGACAGAATTAGCTCTTATGTTCAAGTTATCATGCCCTCCAACACACCCAGTATACAATGGGATAGGAAGAAGATAACCAAATTTTTTTTACAAATTCTTCAATTCAGAAAATGAGAGAATCAAAAACACAGCATAAACTTGCCCTAGAAATTAAAGAAATGTCAGTGCAGATTTATCTCACTTAACCTCAATCTTTCATTCCTAAGAACTTGATAGTCCACAAAAAAAAAATAGTAAATAAAAGCCTGCTTTTAAATGGGAAAAAATAAAATTCATTAGACATCATCCCCAAAACTTTAACATTTTTAAATTGTCAGATATAAGTAACAAACTATCACTGGCATACACAATACTTCAAAATAGCATTTTAGTCTTGAGAGTATACAGCTCAGTAGTATTGCACTTGCCTTGCATGCGTAAGGCACTGAGTTTGATCCCAAGCATCACAAAATTTAAAAATAAATAAATATAAATAAATAAGTGTAAAAAAAAGAAAAATGATATTTTAATTGCCATTTTCTCCAAATGATCACTATCAGTTGCTTCTGAATATAATAACACATATGGTCTACATGTTTCGAGGTAGTAATTTTCTTATGAAGAGCAGCAAATATACACCAATAGCTAAGAAAATTTAAAAATTACAATTTTAAAAATTCAGTTTCTTTCTATTAACTGCTTTTTTTTATTTTTTACAAATCCAAAACAGTAATATTGTCGGTTTACAAAGCAAGATGATAGGAATTTGACAATGGATGCAATATTGCATATCGCTACCTTCAAAAGGATTGTTTAGATTAACAGATATAGACATGCAAAATTAATGTAAACATATGAGTATCAACTGTTCCTTTTCAATAACCAGTACCTTAGAAGTATAGTCATTTACTATGAGTACATATATACAAATTTATGTCTAAGGAGAAAATTTTGAAAGCACCAGTGTCTTAGTTACTTTTCGCTCGTTGCCGAGACAAAATACCTGATGCCCAAAGTTAGGGAAGGAAAGGTTTATTCTTACAGTTTCTCGGGAGTTTCAGTCCATAAAGTGGGCTCCAAGGCAGCATGGGATGACGGGGCTACAGTTCATGGCAGCTACAAGCTGCAAGCCGCAATCCGCGCTGGTGAGAGAGACAGGAAGCCGGGAAGCAAGCAAGAGGAAGACCCACCTTCCCTTATACTGTATCTCAGCTCCACCCCTGGGCGGGTGTAGCAGTCACGTCATTAATCCTGGTGCTAGACAACAAACTGATCACAAGCATCAGACTCAGCCCCATCAAAAGTATGAGGACTTGGGGGTACATAGCATATCCTATACATTCCACCCCTGGACCC